>CM073141.1:12972804-13259643 GCA_037039145.1 Fundulus diaphanus | reverse complement strand
TGTGTAAAAGTCACCAGGCCATCACAGAGCAAAACTGCCTCTTGAATCAACTTTTTAATCTACTTTTTCACTGAATGCAATTTTCAAGGTAATGATTTTTATTTTTCATAGCCGGACCTTCATTGGGGCTATTTTATCCATCTTAAAAGAGATTAGCACATAGCCCGTCAGAGATACTAATGACAAGCAATTGCCGATGTATAGATAATAATGTAAAACTCACACTTGGAATGAGTCAAGGGATTTAAAGTCAGCCAGTGCTATACTACTGCAAATTAAATGCTATATTCAAACTAGTGTTAAGGAAGATACACTGCACTTTTCTGAAAGCAGAAAGAGCATTAATGACAATTATCTTAGGCAAATTGTTCTGGAGGAAGGAGAGTGAGAGGTACTCTGAGCCACCAAAGAGAAGGAATAGACACGTTGTGTCTCTGACAAAGACAAAACAGCCTCAATAAAACCTGAGAAAGAACATACAAAGCTCCACTTTCACTAGTGAAGTAAGATTGATGACATGTGGATCAAAAGAACCCCCTTTTTGGTGACAAAGTGTGTGTGGGTTTTTATTTTGTTTAACTGAAACCATTTTAAGAACCAAAAAGCAGTTTGCAATTCACTCCAGTTGAAAAGTTTTATGTGCCTTTGTTTGGATGCTTCAATTGGATCCGAATGACTGCACAGGCTCGATCAGGCTGGCAAACTGAACCACCCCTAGAGATGTTAAAGGAGGGATCAGCCAAGAGTAACAGGACAGCGGGTCACTGAACAATACAACCGTCTAGATGGTGGCGGAGTTGCAGAGGGCTTGCAGTCGGTGATGGGAATGGACGACAGTGCTGCGAGGGTCAGTCAGGAGCAAATATGCACACCAAAATCGTGGCTTATTTGCATGTATTTCCTTTGCATTCCTTAAACTTCATGTTTTCTGCATGTGTTTTGTTGTCCCTGACCCCAAACGTTATGCATTCTTCATGAACTATACGTGTATTTATTAGCCTCTGGAAGTGGTAGCATGAAAATGTATACATAAAGAATTTAAAAAGGGCCATATCAATTAGATTTCTTTTCTTTCCCTACAGAAGCAGTTCTTAGGGCAAAATTTGGGCTGTGATAAGTAGTGAAAAGATTATTCCTCTGCTGATAAGCGCAGATGCCCAAAACCAAGATATGACTGATGAGAGAAAGCAGACAACTACAGAAGGGGCTGAATCCAAGGAATACTGGAGGTGGAAACCTTTGACCTGAGGTCTGTGAAAACATGCCAGGACCAAAGACCTGAACTTGTACACGGTTCTTGGAGAATATAAGGAGATGGATGGAGTTCGGCAGGTCGGCCTAGAGGAAAGTTTTAAATCAAATAGGAGCTTCTGAAATTATACAAAGACGGGAGCAAGGAAATGTCCTTTCTGTGGGAAACAGCTTTCATATACTAATTTAGTGTAGTATATCAAGTTAGCTAAAGAATGATACCAATGGTAGTGATTATATTCCCTGATGTCCCAAATCTTCTAATATAGCATCTTTATTTCAATTAAATGTTTTTTATGTATTTTTATGGTGACGTAACAACAGCTACCAGATCTCCATGTAAGCACAGCATTCCAAGACACTGTGAAAGTATAATTTTGGTTTTATCTTTTGTTCATGAGCTCAGTGTTTACTGTTTACAACATGGATTCCAAATTTAGAGTTTATTTTTTTAACTCTTAATGAATAAATTGTTTACCATGTTCCAGAGTCTATATTATAAATCTGAATAAAAAGGGATAGGGTTGTGAATCACAACTACTCAATATTTAAAAAGAAGACACATGATCCAATAACATGAATTATATTATTTGTAGATTTCCAGTAATACAGACAGCAACTGTTTGTAAACCTTGTGTTATTGAGAAAATGTGCTGTTTTAATTGACTCTAAACACAGCTGTACATCTGAAATATTAGAATTTATTGAAAAAGTTCTAAAAAAAAATGTGTCTCTAGTTTCAGAAAGTAAAAACTTATACAGATTAATTTCCCATTTCCAGCCTTTATTTCTTGTAACGTTAATCATTATGGCTTACAGATAATGAAAACCCAAAACTCAGTCTCAGAAAATTAGAATATGACATAAGATAATTTAAAAAAGGATACTTAAAACAGAAATGTCAGGTTGCTACCTTCGGTTGTGTGGGCAGGGGCTAAGTGCTGCTGGAAAATGAAATCAGCATCTCCATCAAGGTTGTCAGCAGGAGGAAGCATGAAGTGCTGTAAACATTCCTGTTGAATGGCTGCGTTGACTGTGGACTTCAGAAAACACAGTGGAAAAAGTGCAGCTGTTAAGGCACCATAAATTATCATGGGTTGTGGAAACGTCACACTGGACTTCAAGAAACGTGGATTCTGTGCCTCATCATCCCTCCTCAGACACCGGGACCTGGATTTCCAAAGGAAACGCAAACTTTACTTTTATCTGAAAAGACTTTGAACCACTGAAAAACAGCCAAGTTCTTTTTTTCCTTGGCCCAGTTAAGACGCTCCTGACATTTTCTCTGGTTCAGGAGTGGCTTAACACAAGGAATCTAGAATTTTGTTTGACAACCCTTTCAAGGCTACGTTTATTTCTGTTGCTCGAGCACCGTTTCCTCCCACCCTTTTTCTTTCCCTTCAATTTCCCATGAATATGCTTGGAAACAGCACTCCGTGAGCAACCAGCTTTTCAAGCAATAACGTCATAAGACTTCCCCTTCTTGTGAAGGGCGTCAGTGGCTGTCTTCTGGGCATCCGGCAAGTCTGCAGTATGGCCGTTATGCAACATTTATACATTCAACATTTGTTTAAATTGGTGTTATATATCATTCTAATCTTTTGAGACACTGAATATTGGGGGTTTAATATCTGGAAGTGTTAATCCTCAAAAGAGTTTTCTCAAACAAAAAAATTAGAACTTTTTCACAATGATCAAATTTTTTGAGATGCCCTTGTAAATGAAGCCATGTACGTTTTCTATTCAGCCGGAAAAAATATTCTCAGCAATATTTCTGACTTCTAAAGAGGAGATTTAAATACTGGAAAATGGCACCAACTGATTGGTACAGCTTTGTTTGATCTCTTCAATCCTCCTACCTCGTGATTTTTTTTGTCTGTCTTGTCAGGGCATTAATTTCTCCCACCAACTGTTGCTGTGGCTTGTGCGTCACCAGAGCTAAAGTGAAAGCATGTCTCAGAAATTTGAATATTTTAGAAAATAGCAGGGTTTGGCACTGTCAGAACAGGAAGTGGCTGGTTTTAAAATATAACTCTTCATGTATTCATGTAGGACCTGATTCAGAATTTCACATCTGGAAGACTGAATTTCTGTCATTTTACATAACTGATTGGACGTGAAGAAGGATAAAGGAAAGCTCCCACAAAATCTATGAGGACCACAGATTATAACCTGCTTTCTTAAAGAGATGATTTTGTAAAATTTCAAGAGGAAAGGAGGTTTTGACTCTGGAAAGAATACAATAATAAAGATTTAGTCTCATGCAGTTTATCTAGACATTGAAAGTGCCATAATTTTAAATAACAGTGAATACTGTGCGTTTGAAAGTGATTTTTGTTTAACAACACATTGGTTTCCATGTTCCCTTGGTGAATCACAATATTCTGGCATTAAATTACAAAAAAAAATGTCTTTTAACCAACACACAAGCAAAAATAAAATTACAAAGTTTGGGCTTCTATTTCAAATATACAGTCAATTTATGTGCACTAGGGATGTAACAGTACCCATAAATCAGGATTTGGAAAAACATTAAAACCATGCAAATACTAGGTTTCTTAAATTTGTTAAAATATAATTAAAATTATTCTTATAAATACAAACCATGCTTGCTACCGAGGTTGCTCTAAGATGGCAAGCAACAGTGTACTTATTCCACAATAATTGGCCACCTAGCAAAAGATGTATAAAAATCTTGAATAAATTAGTCTTTCATTGCACTGTACATTTTATATTTTATTTTAGTTAATTTATTTAATGAGGGAGAGACACATTAAAGGGACAGTGTGTAACTAATTTGGCTTTTAATTAGCAAACATCCAGTATTGCTATTATAAATCGATTTTTATAAATCTAATAACATCACATCAAAAGCGTTCTCATAACTTAAAATTAGTAGTTTAGAAATACACCCAGAACGAGGCGCCATGTTGCGTCGCTATTTCTGATTTCAGAAACTAAAAGGAGAAAACCTGACAACCAAAAGCGTTTTACTATCTGTCTTTTATATGAAGACGCCCTGTCGGTGGAGGAGTACAAAACAAGCAAAGACAACTGTAGATCATTCTATTTGCCACTTTCTGTTGAAATACAGGACCAGCCGTTCTCTTTGCCCAGCGAGAGGGAAGAGAAAGCAACCAAGAAAAGAAAAAGTAGTAATAACTGGGAGAAATGAGAGTCTATATCAGTGAAGGTATTATTACCAAGTGGAGATAATTCATGAGGGAGCGGGGATTTACAATGGACGCAGAGGTTGCAGCTTCCTGCTCGACAGGTAAGTTAATTTAACATAAAAGTGAAGTTTATTTTTGCCGTTATGTTAGAAACAGGGCAATTGCCATCCAGAAGCTACTCTGTCCTAAAGGCAGGCAGAGATGACTCGGTTGTTCGTCTCCCTCTCTCTCTAGGTGTGTATGTGTGCATGGGGATTGGGGGGGTGATGTCTGCTGTTCACTGTCTGTACTGCAGCAGCAGAAGCAGGTCTCTTTACTCGTGTTTATAGTTGCTTATATTACACCCCAAATAAGCAACTGCACGTTCAGAAACGAGCCCAAAAAAACGCAACTCACAGAATTTACAAGCGACTTCAGAAAAAAAAAGACTTTATAAGTGACTTTCACACGATGGCTGGAGCTATTAGCAGTAATACATGGAGGACATGTTTACATTGTCACATTTATGATACTCAGTGGCTTCTGTAGTAGTTATTACGCACTTGACGTCATTTGTAATTCATTTAGCGCACCACTAGATGGTGCACCAGCGTGAAATCTTATGCACTGGGGCTTTAAGAAATAACTTTTATTTACAAAAATCATCAGTACCACATACAAATGATATAAAGTTAATGTACATCATCATTTACTTGTCGGAGAGCTTTATGGAGTTATTGATGTGACACACTCCTGTGTCACATCAATAACATTTTGTTGCAATTTATTTATTTTTATTCTTTTGGTTTACAATGTTTTAGATAGTATTTGGTAGAATTAATCTACTCGGTTTTTGTTGTAATACTTGACACAAAGCAAAAAACAGAACAAAAAACATATGTTCACATTAACTTCAGAATGAAGTAATACGATATGATTCAGTACAACCTGAACCTACCTGTACTGTTAGAACCCTAACCTGCAACACTTCCTGCTCTTTACCTTTTGAAGGCACAAAACCGTACTTCCGAGAATACAAGCAAGCAATTTACATAAATCCAATTTGCTGTTTTCAAAATGTCCTATCTGAGTCCATTAGGTTGGATCATTTCCTGGCTTTCTTTTCTAATATCCCCCACCACCAGTCATAAATTCACATTTACTCAATTACAGACAAACAATTGTTCTAAGATTTGGCTCTAGCAATATTTTTTAATATTTTGTTCAAAGTCAATTAAAACATTATTGCTTTGCTACACACTCCAGGAGATTTGTTTATTTAAATCAGTTTGTGGTTAATTTCTGTTTGATTCAAAATGTTTTGGTTCAGATTAATTGTAAGCAACGTTATAATTTCCCTACATACTGCTTTAATGAGACCCCCCTGTTTCTTTTTATTTTGACTTGGATTAATGTGTAATTGGTTGTAGTTCAACTTGAAATGCTGGATTTAATAGTAACGAGATCGGAAAATATTTCTATGTAACTTTTGGTGTTTTGTTGAGATAGACAAAGTTTAGACCAAATAAATGAAAAAAAGGAGCATGCTGGTTTTCTTTCACAAATTGTCCCATTAGGAACACCGTGTGTGCCATGCATTCACTAGTTCAATATATCTGCAGTGAAATAAATAAAAACAGCTTTTCAACTCATATCTTGTCCTGTCAAACAGTATAAAACAAAGACATCATTCTTGTCTCCATAAAAACTTCCTCCACTAACACTGCAGCAGCTGTATTATACCACAGACACTGGTTTATAGAAGCAGCAGTGAAAAATGTCATTTTGATTTATTATTTTTGTTTCTAAACAAACCTCTGATTAATCTAGCAGGATTTCGTTTATTATCACTGGCTCAAGACAAAAACATCAAAATGTATTTCAGTTTCTATTAACTTGAGTATAAAAAGTTACTAGTTTCATGTAAACTCAATTAACTGTTAAACTGTTTTTAACTGATCTTAAACGTTTTTGTGGTTTGCAGCATGTTATGAGCTGTGAAAAGACTGACGTTGTCCTTCAATGTGTAGTTTTAGAATTTTATTCCACAGTTTACTTAAAATGAATAACAGCGACAATGGTGTGCATGTTTAAAACAAATGCATTTATTGGATTTTCAGATCACAAACAGGCAGCTGGTGCTATAAAGATCTATATCAATACATTATATATTTTAAGTGTTTATTTCTGTTCATTCTGAAGATTATGACTTTCAGATAACGGAAACCAAAACAGTATCTCGGGTAATCAGAATATCATATAGGAACAATTAAAAGAGGATTTTAATGGAGAAATGTTATATTATTGCCATTAAGATAAACTACTTACATAACAAATGTCCTTTAAACAAAGTTAGTGTTAAAGAGGCTGTCAGGGGAAAGTTGAGTGGAAGGAAAAATCTGTAAGAAAATGTGCATAAGTAACAGGGGTAACAGCTTTATGAGGCAAAACCCATTCAAGAGTTTTTGGTTATCGTCACAAAAATATGTTGGAAGGACATTGACTACAACTGTTGTATTCCTTGTGCTAAGCTTCTCCTGAAAGAGAAACAAAGTCATAGGTGTCTTACCTGGGCTAAGGATAAAACAAACTGAACTGTTGTTCAGTGGATCAAAGTCTTTTTTAAGATGAATGTTACCTTTGAATTCCTTTTTGAATTTAGGCTCATGGAGTCTGGGGAAAAGTGAGGAGACACAGAATCCGAGCTGGGGGTGGTCCAGTATGAAGTGGTGGCAATTTGGGGAGCCATGTCATCTGCTGGTGTTGGTCCACCATGTTTCATCAGTTCCAAAGTCAGTGCAGCCATCTCCAAGGAAACTTTAGAGCACTTCATACTTCCCTCTACTAATAAGGTTTATGAAGACAGGGATTTTTATTTTCCTGGAGGACTTGGCATATGGCCACTGTGCCAGAAGTACCAATTACTCTTTAATGACCTTGGCACGGTGCATGATTGACCAGATATCTTGCCTTACCTATCCCCCATAGGGAATCTATGAGGTACTGTCAAGAAGGAGATGAGAAATACCACACCCAATAACACAGATGAGCTGAAGGCTATGATTAAAACAACCTTTCACACCATAACTCCTCCTCAGTGCCACAGCCTGATGCAGTAATTCATACAAAAAGAGCCCCAACCATGTGTTGAGTCCATATAGTACTATACAGACCATGAACCCACATAGGCGGACATTTCTCATATTTTTTAATGGTTGTATGCACATTTTTAATTTTCAAGGAACCTGACTTTTAGGATGTAATTTTTAAACCATAACCATACAGTAGAAAAATAGCTTGAAATAAATCCCTCTGTGTAGAACGAGTATATTAGATATGTTTCCGTTTTTGAATCGAGTTACCAAAATTCATTTTGTGTGTTTATTCAAATCCACCGAGACACTTGAACAATTTTTCCATTCAACAGTTGAACAATAAACTACCAGGCGTACATTTAGTTAAAATAATACCTTTTAATCCCAAATGGAAATGAAATCATAATTTAATGACTTTAATTTGCATTAACGTCTGCACTAACTGCGCTCATGATGAATAACTTTCACAGGGATTTACGCTCTATTTTTATTCTTTCCGTTCCTTCCTGGAGCTCGGCATTGGCTGAGCTTCTGCTGCCAATAGGTTCATGTTCTCTTTAATAGATGATGACATGCTTGACCCTTTTTATGTTTATGCCTGTCCATCTCTTATTTATTTTTATTTCAAAAGCAGAATACGGCATAGACAAAGAAACACACCTGATTTAATTTATTTTGTGCCCTTGAAGCAATTGTTTCTGAATGGAAAGTGCAGTGGTCATGTGGCAGAGATGGCTTCCTTGGTCTCAAGGCAAACATATGTGTATCTTTACTAAGATAACCCTGGAAATGTCCTTGCAAATGCATACAACCAGGAAATTGGCTTTTTTTTCTTTTTCTTTTTTTTACAGTGGGTCTTATCTGGTCAGAGAAACAGAGATGCATGCAGACATTGGCTGCAACCAGCTCAACCTACCCAAGCTCAGGGAAAGGAGAGCAGCAGTCAGGTCTTTTTTACCCTTAATCCTTTACCCTCATTTTATTGATGTTTAAGCTTAATTTTAATTGAGGAGGTGCTCACTTGACAGAGCATGGATCCTCCTTTATTATACCACATTGGAGCAGCTCTCCTTGAGCTGGAAAAATAAAATGTCCTCATGCTCCCAGGTGTCCTGCAGTCATCTTTGCAACGATCAATTGTAATTTGAGCTCAATAACCTCATTGAGGGCCGAACGACTGCTCACACAAGCACACAGGGATGAACAGACTAATATCATTTAGGAAATGGAAAGAGTGTTTTATTCTTACACAAATCAACATGAAACATACTATATGCCGCCTTTTTTTTAAATATTCATACCCCTTGTGCTGGACCACACAGAGTAGTGGATAAATGTAAAGTGGAAGGAAAATGACGCATGGGTTTTGAAATGTTTTTACATATAAAAACCTGATGTGTGAAGTGCATTGACACTTCCCCACCTTTATTCTAATACAACTTAAAAAAATCCATGGCAACCGATTTTATTCAGAAGTGATCCAACTTGCAACAGTGAGCCCACATGTGTGAAATTTGATCTCAAGTAAATGTAGCTGTTCTGTGAAGGTTTGTCACAGAGCATTCAAGAACAAAATATCACAAATATCACATAAACCAAGACTCACACTTGCCATGTCAAGGAAACCATTTGGAAACTTGTGAGGCAAGATATGGATATAAAAAAAAACATCCCATGTTTTGAAGATGTCATAGGGCAGTACGTTAACAGATAATGTAGAGTATGGAACAACTGAAAACAAACCAAGTGATGGCCATTCATCTGAAGTGTCAAGCACTGCCGTGCTTTGAATGCGTTTACATTTTTTTGCGAGCTTTGAACATGAAGGTGTTCCATTTGGGGTGAACGAAACATTTACCCTGAGTTTTTATGCGCAAACTTCTAATACTTTATGAAGAAAGAGGTGCGACATTTCCCCTTAAGGCACCAGTATGAAGGTGCTCATCCTCTAACAAGTGTCTGTGTGCATGCGTGGGCAGCGAAACTCTGTACCGGTAAACTAGGCCTATGCATTTTCTTTTCTGTTTAAACTTGACTGTGCTCCTTTCTGCTTTGCTTCATACGTAAAGATTGTTGTAGACAGGAGATGAAGCGAGGACGTGCAGAAAAGCTGCAGGTTTTTGCTCTTCTCTCCGACCGTTTTGAACGTAACTGAAAACAACAGCATGTGTTTAACTTATACATTTGAAGATTTTGTCAACAAATGCACTTAAAGAATCAACAAGAATCAACTCAGTGCAAAATGTTCAGATGGTGAACTATGAACATGATTCAATTCATTTAGACCTGGCCGAACTGAGTTGAGAACTCGATCTGGTGAAGGATGAACTGGAACAACACTGTTCCTGTTTGTTTGCGATAATGCTGAAGGAGTTATAGAAATTTACAGCTCAGGTCAGGGAATCTGTAAACATAACAGCTGTTAGTTGTGCACTCTACAAATATGTCCTCTATGGGAGGGTTGCATAAAGAAAACCCCTGTTAAAAGAAAGCTTAGAGAAGTCTTGTTTAAGGTCTGCCTAAAAACAATTAGCAAACATATAGAAAAGGGTGCTCTGTTCACAATAGAACTAGACTGACTGTTTGATCCAACTTGCAAAATGCTATATGTGACAGAAAAGCGAATGTTGCTCATCACTATGGACACACCATCCCTGTGGTGAAAAATGGAGGCGCTGAAGGGATGTTTTTTCCTCAGCAGGGACAGGAAAAGGGCTCAGGGTTATTAGGAAAATGGCCAGCACTGAATAAATGGCAATTTTGGGAGAAAATATGTTATTGGCTGCACAAGACACTGGTGCTGAGGTTCACCTTCTAGGAATAAAACCATGAAGATGCAGCCAGAGCTACATGGGGAACGCTCAGATCAAAGCGTTCATGTCATTTTGCTTTGTCAAAGAACAGACCCAAATCAAAATGGAAATCTCTGACAAAGCTTGAAAATTGATGTTTATAAATGCTCTCCATCCATTCTGACTGAGCTTGAACTATTTTTCAAAGAAGAATAGGTAAGAATACCAGGCTTTAGATGTGCAAAGTCATACAGCAATATACTGTTATTGGCACAAAAGGAGGCAAAGTATTGACTCAGGGGGATGAATACATGAAAGGCTTTTTTTTATTTGTGTTGAATCTTTAAATTATGCTGATACAAATATTTTCTCATGTCTCCGCAATTATTAATTTTGAGGCGTTGATGTATTGCATACAATCATATTAAAATTGTATAATTGACTATGTATATGAAAGTTGTTCAATGGATTCAAGGCACTGTTTTCATGTAGATTCCCATGAAAGCTGGGATTTAGTTGGATATGTTGGATATAAAAAAATATTACAAATGTATATTTTACTTTTAACTACAAGCAATATTGTTAAATCATGACAGGTCTTAATGTTTAATGAGTTCTTCCTGTTGAGATCTGCGTGTAAAGTACTTGAGGTGTACATTATAAATGTAAAAACAACAAAACCATTTTAAGCATAGTTTACAGGAAGAGAATATTAGTTCTAACTTCTGTGACATCCCTGGATAGGTTTTATTTAGTTGTTTTTTGTATATTTTATATTGCATAATTGTTTTCTCCCTTTTTCTCCTTTGCCAAATGATTTGCTAGCTGTCATCACATAGTATTATTTGAGATTTTGTGTTTGAGAATGCAAAGCTATTTCCTCTTGTATTTGACATAAATAAACATGCCTATAGAGAGACCTTCCCGTAATAAACAGTTTAAATTCAGACAAACTGGCACTTTGGGTGCTGAACTAAAGGCACAGACTGCAAAGACATGGTTGAATTGAAAGATCCTGGTCTTCAACGTGGAAGAATCTGGTGGTGAAAACAGATGGTGATGAGTAGGCAAACAGAAGAATCCAATGAGGAACAATGACCAACAGAGAGCTTGTATGCTGAGGCCAGCAACAAGGTACCCCCGGAACCCGAGGGACACCCCCCCCCTCTGTCCCTCGGGTTTTGAGGGTATCACCTTATCTATTGGTTGTTCCACATTGCAATCATTGTTACGTGCTCACTCAATGCCAATGTGCGTGCACGTTCTTTGCTAGTTTCCACATGCTGGCTCTGCATTCGCAATTCTAATGTTTATGTATCCGTTTAGCTTCAGTGTTAGCCGTTCATTGTAGCTCCGCTGCTTTCAACGTATACTTTGAAACTGACTGAGACTCGCAAGAAGGAAACTGTCTTACAAGTTTATAAGAAGAAGAGGAAGGTATTGGGAGAAAGAAATAAGACCAGAGTGTATTAGTGGGATTTTTTTCTTGCGATCCCCCTGAAGAGCAGAAGAGCAGGTAAGATGGTCTTTTGCATGTGCAGTTATTCAAAGAGAAACGTGCGTTTCTCACTCACATTTCTGGAAAAATCACACCCCCCTACCTTTAATCAGGAGACAATATGGAGCAGCTGAGCCAAAAAGGTACGCAGTGAGAGCAGAAGGAAGGAAACTAATTAAAACAGAGGAGCTCAACTAAAACACAAGAAACAGTCAAGGAAAAGGACAAATACCAACCTAGGGGGAAAAAACTAAAATACACAGGGAACAGAATACAGGAATAAACAAAAAAAATCAAAAACAAGCATGAACTAACAGGGAAGGACAAAAATTGATATAGATAAACCACAAGGAACTGCTGAAAGCAAGAAAGACAACAAAAATCCACTCGTGTCGGAAAAAGTGTCAGTACAGTGAGATACTATTTGCTCAGCGCAGCTACTTTAAGAGTAGATATACCTTTATACTTAATTTCAGAATTAGAAGAAACCAAAAATACAGGTTTGCACAGATTTGGAACCTCCAAATAGCTTCATAATAGCTTTACGAGTTAGCCAATTTGTTTTTCTACCAAACTATTTTAAATTATAGGACTAATTAGTCTGAAACACTTATTTATAGAAGAAATAGGTAAAGAGTTTGAAATACTTAATTATCTTCTTCAGATCTACGGTAGTACTTTAGGCGGTTCATTGTGATCCATTTCTTTCTTGCTTCTGCTAATAAGGACTTTATTTGTCTAGGAAAGACAGATTAATTAGTGCATGAAATGACAATTAGAAAAGCACAGTCAGTGTTATATTGTTAAGCTTGACAACATTTTGACAGCTCTTCCACTGAGACACCCAAGAGACTAACGCATTCACACAAAAATACTAACGTCTTTGTTCTTTTTTTTCTAAACATAAATATCTGCAACACAAAGAAACACCAAGTTAATTACTCCAAAAGAATATTTTCTACTCAACGGGTTCATAACTGGCACAGCCTAGTTTAAGATCTCCTCACTGCAAAGCTGTTGTCTTTGTAAACTCATCTCAAAAGCCCCAGTATTAAGTGCTCCTACAGATACTTAATCACAGGGACTAGATCAGTGGATAAATGTATTGGAACCATGTTCTGCACACACAACCGCCACCAGGGAATTGGATAAAGGAGGCATTCCTTGGAGTTTTATGCACAGATGCAATCATTAGCTTACTTATTTTCCAGTGATCAAGCTACAACTCATCTGGGGATTAAAGCCTTAAAGGATCAAAAATTATGTGTAAATGCAAGCTGGTCTGCTCTCCAAGTGTCTTGTTAAGGCATATGTCGATGGCAGCAATTCACTCGTCAGACTGAACATCCCTTCGCTTTATGCTCTCCGCAGATGTACCTTGTAGCTGGTCTTGTACCTCAGCTTCATTCCACCCGTGGCCAGTGATGTCAGTCTAGTGGTGGAGTCGCTGGCCCATTGCATCTATTATTAAAAAACCCATGCGTTAGCAGCTGTTCCCTGCCTCGTTAGACCAAGATCATGGCAGTACTGATGATACATGTTTAGCTGTGATCTGACTTGTTCTTTGAATGCAGCAGTACAGACGCCACAGAGCCTATCGGCAATGCCACAGCTGAAATAAAAAAATAAATCAAAGCCTTTCATCATCTCCTGGGATAGCCTGTCCACATTGGTCGTATGCCAAGGTATGTTTCTTGTATTTGCTGTTTTAGCCAAATCGGAGGGTTACTGTTATTAACAATAGAGAAAAATCCATTATTTTCCGTTTTTATTTATTTATTTTTGCATACAGCTGCAAACAGACACTGACATACTCAGGCAAATGCTTCCAATTAATTGGAAGATAATGTGTGGAAACAAAACATATTTACACATGTTCTTAAATTCCAACAAGAGATAAGTTGTCATCTTTGGATGTGAGTCCTTAAAATTTAAACTTTTTAATCAATCACTTAATCTGGATGGCATTAAATTGGCCTCTGGTAATTGAGTAAAAAACCTTGGTGTTATTTTTGACCAGGACATGTCATTTAAATCTCATATTAAACAGGTTTCTAGGGTTTCATTTTTTAACCTCCGGAATATTGCAACATTTAGAAATTTTGGAGGCAGATCTGATAGTTATTCAGGCTCCTCTCCTGTGGAACCAACTCCCAGTTTTAGTCTGTGAGGCAGACACCCTGTCTACTTTTAAGACTAGGCTTAAAACGTTCCCTTTTGACAAAGCTTTTAGGTAGAGAGGCTTAGGATATCCGGATATCTCTTGTTGTGCAATCGGCCATGTGAGATAGATGAGACTGAGTTGAAAGCCACATGAAACATGAAACTTTTACAGGGCTGCTGCAGTTACTCCTTCCCTCAGGGACTGACCCATGACTGGGGCGGGGGGGGGGGGGGGTGCAACAAAGCTAGGCTGCCTTCCTCACATGTTTCTCTTTTGCCCACTGCTTGGGCAGATAGAAATGATTCCTGGATCAATGTGTGCTTCTGTCTTTTTTGTGTCTCTGCTCTGTCTTCTCTAATCCCCAGTCAGTCGTGGCAGACGACCGTTCACACTGAGCCTGGTTCTGCTGGAGGTTTTTCCTTCCTATTAAAGGGGAGTTTTCCTCTCCACCGTCACTACATACATGGTCAGTATGAGGGATTGCTGCAAAGCCATACACAATGCAGATGACTGTCCTCTGTGGCTCCACGCTCTTTCAGGAGGAGTGAATGCTTCTTGTCAAGACTCAATGCAATCTGCTGGGTTTCCTTAGGAAACTTTTTGGTGAATCTCTCTGGAAGATTTGATAAATCTTTGACTTTGGACCGTACCTTGACATGACTTGTTGTGAATCAGCGCTATATAAGGAAAATTTTATTGAATTGAGTTCTGAAGGGCCACACAATGAATGTAAAGACAAAATATTGTATGTATACAAATATTTCTGCCATGATCCCAAGTTGTCAGAGTTTTGGGTTTCTTTTTGTCATTGTTTCTTCATTGATTTTTTTGTTTTCTAGTTGCTGTCATTTTAATTCATATATTTCATAATCATGTTCTTAGTTCATTCTTGTCCTGTTTGTGCATTTTGTATTAGATTTCATTTGTGGGTTTTCTCTGTTCAGTTCCTCTTCATTACAATTCTCCCCTCAGCTCCACTGTCTTATGGACCTACCCGGTCCACACTCCGGTCCTAACCCCCCACCCCGATCCCATCCCAGAAAACCCATCCACCCAGAGATGGGGCCAACATGAACCGAATGGGCCAGCCAACCAGAGCCCACCCCACGAACCCTGGGGTGCTACCTCCCACACACCCTGCCCTCCATACCTAAGCCCTACCTTCATAGTCCGGGGGAGAGCAAAAGCGGCAGCCCCAGCCGACCCCCGGGACCCAACTCCCACCCTCAGCCCAGACCCCGACCAGGTGGCCCGCTCCTCCTCCAGGCCCCAAACAATCAGAGAACAGCAGTGTGAGAAAACAATAGTTTCTAAAGACAAGAGGCATCCATTCAGCCATCCACCCTGGACAGGTCGCCAGTTGACAAGAAACAGTATGAGCATTAGGGTTTTCTTTTCATGTGACATTGTAAGATTTTGCCAAGCTTTGCAGATATCTTTGTTGTAACTTGAATTCAATTGATATAGTTTGGTCTTTTTGTAGAAGGTATAAACATTTGTGGAATTTATCAAAGAAAACTTGATTTTTAATTAATGTTTATTTAAAAAGGCTTTCTGGAAAACTCACAACTTTCCTTGGTCTGCCAGACACCTGCCATATGGACGTGTGTATATTTCTTCCCAGCTGAGAGCTCTATTTTTTGGGGAGCCCAGGGCATATTGATCTCTTCGTGTAAGGTCACTGTAATTATTTCCACAGAGATAGCTGTTTCTTCTTTCACATGGGAGCTGTGATGCCAAGAGTGCAGAGATGGCTCTAGTCATTTTGGGGCCTAAGGCACCTTCTTGATATGTCTCTCTTTAAGCTTCTGCAGACAGGGAATGGCCAGACAGGGTCTGCAGAAGAAACACATGAACCTTTATATAGTAAAGTAGGGACTCAAACAAGTTCTGCAATTCTTATTTTATTATAGCTTCATGAATATAAAAAGACTAAATGTTTAGCATTGGGAAGCACAGCCGAATCACCAACATTTGATCAAAAAGTGCTGCTCTACAACCAATGGTACACTTGTAAACTGAAGAAGTCTTTAATGTGAGATTCTAAAAAAGACAAGTGTTGGAGAAGGGTTTTACCAGCTACGGACTTTATTAGAGATGCTCTTTGATCCCCCTTATGTCTTCTCAGATGCCCTTATGTCTGAGGTGATTAAGGGAAAAGCCAGAATCCCCCACTAGGCCTTTCTGGAATGCTCCACCCTGCCATTTACTCATATCTAGCTGCTAATTAATGAAGTGCTATGGAAGGGTCATCCAATCAAATCATTGTATGAATAAATCAAAGACTTCCATTCCCATGGGGTACTTGATGTGTAATCAGAGTAAATACTCATATAAGAGAGTCATCTTTGACATGACATATTTGGTCTTATTCTAAGTGTTAGTGTTATATGTGGTGGTTTTGGGCAGGTGAGAGTTGCTATGCTAGTTTTTTGGTTTATGTGCGCTTATGTGTGGGTGTGTTGGTATAACGATACTGATTACTTAAGAGAAAAAAAAATCTGGGGTGGTTATAAGACATTTTGAGTAAGGGATTGCATTGCTCTGTAGCACAAAGGCTGGGGCCATTAACAGGATTAATTTGGGAGATTGGCCGAATGTGAAAGGACGGATGAAGGGAGAGCGGACAGAAACCATCATGGCAGAGAAGGGCATGATGAAACGAGATGGAATGACAGACAGTTGTGTGGAGTTGTAAAGAGACCTGAGTTGTGGGCTCACACACACACACACACACACTCACACACACACAGAGGGAGAAACATAGAATGATAAAGAAAAGTATCAGGATGAACGGACAAGCTCACGGGGAGAAAAAACAGAAGCAGAGATTGAAAACAAGCAGGCGATAGTGAAACATTAAAAACTGAGAAACCAGAAAGGAAGGGTTTACAGAGTCTTCTTGTGGATGAAAGTGGTTCCCCTCTACTCTCTCCTCTGTTGCAAACTGAAGGACACAGTTATTTGTACCCAAAGACTGTATATTAAAATCTGGACAGTTTGGACAATTTATGGAACAAAGCAATCTTGTGCTAATCCAGTTAAATAGAAAATTAGAAAACATCATGGATTCTTTTACTATTTTAATGAATCCTGTCTTTTTAATATTAGGACTGAATGAGGGCCAGAGTTATCTCACTGTTATCCCATTGAAGCATGGGGTGCTTGCTCTGAGTCATAAAAACATTTGTTTCATGCTGTACATTCAACTAAATAGGTCTGCATTTGAATTGTGGGTTTTAAGTGTGCTTCATTGAGGCTTCACAATAAGTAAATCCCTACATTTTGGAGCCTCTCTTGTGTTTAATGGAGCACTTAAACAGTAAGTACAATTACGTAGGTTTAACTGCACAGTAGAAAGGGTATGCTTATAATTGTTTTTTCTCTATGTCCCATTAAAAGATCTGTTTTTCAGCAAATCAGTTTATTGGAGTACCAATAATCGGAGGCTAAACCATTGACCCCAGTGTTTTATTGCAGTTATGAATTTATATGTGTACTGCCTCATAATTCATTTAAACCAGGCAGCTGTCATAGCTGTTTGGTTAACATTGGTTAACATTGTGTTCGGTTGCTTTTTAGAAGTAACACAACAGAAGAGGATTAGAGTTACTAGTAGAAGCAGTCCAGACTGCCAGACAGGGTATCATTGAGATGCATGGGGTTCAAGAACTATGTGTCTGTTTTGATTAGCAGTGTGAAGAACTTGTTCTAGTTTCCTGTGCAACCACTGTAAAGAAGAGGGTGCTGTGGTAGTACGGCAAGCCCAAAGCATGATTGGAAACAAAGGACAAGCTGTTTGATTGTTTATTCTACATACTCCATGTTTTATTTTCACCTACTGGTTTGAGTTGCTTCAGAGTTTAATGAATGCCATTAATGATGGATTAGTTAGTTAGTTCCATATATTTTTTTGCATACAGTATATTAAATCAGATTAAACTTTAACTGTTTAGGTCATTTTGGAATAGCAGAATTATTCCAATTTCCTAAAGGTCTGAATATTTTTTTAAACCCAAGTCTCCGTCACTTTAATTTAAGTCAGAAGTTTACATACACAAGGTTTACTATACCCTTAAGCAATTTAATCAAAGTCAAAGCATCTGTATAAAAACTCAGATGTGAATATTATTGTTTTGTAAACCTATGACTGTTAAACATCTGGTTATTTCAAACTATTCAAGTTAAATGGAGGCACACAAGTGGACAGATTTTTAGGCACCCAGCTTCTTTTTATGATACCATGGAAAAAATCTAAAGAAAAAAACACAAAATCATAACCTACATTCTGGGCTAAAGGAAAGTTTTCAGCCGGATTCCAAACATGCAGCAAAGAATGCAGGTCAGGAAGAACCAAGACTCGGTTCGGCCAGAGAATAAAGCCAGCCAGGCTCGAAGAAGGAGATTGAGTAGTCGTCTGCAATCTGAAGCTTAGGGGAAATCATAAGATGAAAGATAAATGGGAGAAAGAAATCTATGTGGTGATTAATTGTGCTGGGAATCTTCCTGTTTATACTGTGAGTTCAGAGACGCCGGCCGCGGTTTTTCCAGATCCCTCTGGAAAAACCTGTGCTTTGCACCGGAACCTTCTTCTACCTTGTAGTTTCCTTCTTGAAAGTAAAAAAACTTGATCTGCTGATCGCATCTGTTCATAGACCTCAAACCCATAGTCTATATACCCCTGTGGTGGACCTGGAAGAAAGTCCAGATGAAGAAGAAGACGAATATGGTTCACCTCAGTTTTCAGGTTTTCCAGCGGTGAAGTTCAGTGTGGAAGGTGCATTCCCTTCACAGGCTGTAACCAGCAATCCACCAGTCCTTTAGATGGAGCAGTCAAGTCACTTACCTGTTGTTAAGGAATCTTCTCTGGAGTCCAACACTGTGGATCCACTCACGGCCATGGAGTTCAAATGGAACAAGGATATTTGGCCAAGCCGGAGCCTATTCCTGAAACAAGGCCCTCTGAAGAAGGGCTACAGTAAGATGTCCCAGTAGAGACATTCCCTCCCCAGGCAACTGAAACACCTCTAGAAGTTCCCGAGTTAAGAGATTGTTTAGACAGTGAACAGCCAATCCAGCGTTCTGCAAACCGCCCAAGCATCTTCAGTATGTTGCTTTAGGCAACCCATTGATCTCAGTAGTCCAAACTGTTTTTCACAGTTTAGCTGCTGCTTATGGTGAAACTTTTTTTCTGAGCCTGTGGCTGGTAGCTGTGTTCCTATGTTCAAATAGTTTATCATGCACTGGTGTTGCATAGTTTTTAGGCGGGGAGTGTGTTACCCAGGTGTTAAATCCTGAGTCTGTTCTTTTTTCCTCTCCCACTGGTCTGTGTACTGCCCGTGTTGAAGTCTCACGATAGTTCAGTTAAATGAGTGGACGTTCTCGCGAGAGTTTATGGGTGTTACCACAGCCAATGGCGGTTGATATTCACATGATCATATGTGCTGCAGCTGCCTATAAGGGAAGCTGATTACTGAGAGAGTGTGTGTGTGAGACGCTGAAGGAAGCAAAGCTGCAGGAGCCGTTTACCATGACCTACGCTTTGTTGAACTGGTGTACGAATGAAGTATAAAATGCTGAACTGGCCGGGTGGTATCTTGATGGCGAGGAAAAGACAGTTGCACTGTTCAGTGTGAAGATTGCCTCTTCTGCCAGGCTGGTAGGGACCTCCTTGCAGCCCATGAACTTTTTTCCCTATTCTATTACTGAAATTCCCCCACACCAGGTGTCCTACATTGGTGGTGCCTTATGGACAATAATTCAAACCCCAGCTTGGGTAAAAGGAACTGAAAAAAGGGGAAAGTTGTTGGACTCGAATTGAAAAAAGAGAGACATCGTTAATGGACTATTATTGGAAAACAAATACCTTGTTCATGGACTGTCATTCGAAAAAAAAGAGACCTCGTAAATGGACTGTTATTGGGAAATGAAAACATATAAGAAGTCTGTTGTCATGTTGAATTGTTTTTCTTTTGTTGTGTCGGTTATTTTAGAGCTCATTTGTGTTTGTGTTTGTGGGCCATCCATAGTAGTAGCTTTTTTGTGATTTAAGTTGAATTGCAATTATTTGTTTTCCTTTCTATACTTAAATATATGGTGCATGCCAGAATGCTAAACCTCCTTCCGAGTCGTGACCTGTTCTTCTGACCAAATTAGCCTGTGGGCCTTTTATTAAGGCATTGATTTACTTAAACAACTATTTACATTAGCAGTATATTGCTGGAATACACTGATATACTACATCATACTTTTTGAAAACTAATTCTAACAAATACTAATGAAATGTGTTTTGAAGAATATTAAACAAATCCAATTAGTACATAGTAAGGACAAAACTGAATGTTCAGGGCAGAAAAATAATGGAAAATGTGTTATTTTAGAAAAAAAATCAGGTCAGTAACTACTCTGGTGAGAAGCAAAGCTCTAATTACTTAGTGTTGTTTTAGTGTGCTACCATCATTATTGTGTATCTTATAAAACTTGGTCAGCTATTTGCCTTGTTCAGCCCTGCCTACTTTTTCAACAGTGGCATTTCTGTGTTGCCTAAGCACTTCCAGTAAGCTGTCAATCTGCTGTTGTCTGTATCAGAAAATGATGTGGGGAAAAAACAAATATACATCTTTAAAAAGCTCTAAGGGATTGTGTCTGTCTCATTCAAGTGCTCTCGCACAATGGCCAATAAAGAATGATCTGTTCACAGCACTGTCCATTCAGAGCTCGGTTAAATCCTGCCTTCTGCGGAGCTGTTTCGGCTTCTTTCACAGCTTGTGGGCATCTGTTCCTGCAGCAGTTAGCGTTAACAGAGGAGCAGATGAAGAGCTGGAACAGCGCAGAGCAGTTTAATAAAACTGTCAAACTTTAGCCCTGTGATATGGTGACCTTTCCAGGGTGTATACCGCGTCCCTGCCTCTCGCCCATTAACGACAGTGTTGCTTCACATCGTGCTCCCCTCCATGTGAAACTCAAAAATAGCTTTGACAAACTTCATGAAAAGCTCTCTGAGTATCCCATTTCAGATTCAGAATTCAGAAACTCAGAAATACTTTAATAATCCCAGAGGGAAATTATTTAAACCAATAACCATTTCTCTGACCTATCCCAGTTTAGAAAACGTTCCTCAGTCTTTGTAGCAGCTTGTTCTGTACTTTGACGTAGTTTCCTTAATATCCTGTATGCATCAGAATCCTTTTCTTTTTATTTTACGAGCATCCTGACATTCAGCTGCTCATGAGGTGGGACACTGCTGCATATTTTGATTGACAGCCAACGCAGCTCTCATTGACGATGACCGCAGCGCTGGCTTCTTTATTTCAGGAAAGGGCATGTTGAATAAGTTTTGGACTTTTCCGAATCTGACCCAGTCAAATGCGGGGCATTGTTTCAGTTTGCCAGTTGTTTTCAGTTAGCTAATAAACATGTGCTTTGTACAGGACAGTCCTGCACAAGTCGGGACATCTAATTCTCCTTATGTTGGTGGCAAGCTGGACTTAACTGGTGGAGTCTGTGGGATGCTCCTGTATTGTTGTGTTGGGACGGTCACACAGTCATGCCTCTGCAATACCGTTGCAAGGTATTTGAATAAAATGTGACTTGATAACCACTACAATTACTATGTCACCTTGGAAACATTTCTCTTAATAAGCAGTACAGTGGCTGTAATCTCAAGTCCCTGTGTTGTGGTTTCCCTACTGCCGGTGGTCGGTCAGGAAGCTGGTGATCCACTGAGAGGTTGATCACTGTGATTTGGGTGAGCTTTTGGCACAAGATGTCTGCGTTGATAGTGTGTAAAGCCGAGATGAAGTTTACAAACAGGATCCTGGCGTAAGTCCCTGGATGGTCGATGCGGCCCAGGAGGAAGTGTGCAGTTGGTGTTTTTAAGTGAATTTGCCAATAACACACAAAACATTGCTAGATTTTATTGCTAGTCATTTTTTAAACGAAAAAAATTACTAGAGGTGTTAAATGTGCAAAAGTGCTTGCTAGAGAGGCACAAGATGGATCTGTTTTTTGTTTGTTTGTATGTTTTTTGATGGAGCTGTTTTCATACCCCACAGCGGTAGAGCTATTCCAAATTATGTCTCAAAAACCTTTGATCCAATAGCAATATGGATTCGAAATTCAATGCAAGACCACTGTTTAACCCGAGAATGGTGCCACACTGATAATTTTAGACACAAAACCAGGATTTCAACAAATATGCAATAATTTGTCAAAATATTGACCAGGATATGTAGACTGTACAATTAGACAACCATGTTGACAGTTCATTTGCAAAAAAAGTTGATTGCGGGAGTTAACCTATAAATAAATCTTATAAACAATTTCCTGTGTCTGACTGAAATTCCGGGTCCTCTGTCGTGTACACTAAAGTTACTCTCTACTTGATACATTCCTTTTTAAATTTCACTTTAGCAAGCTATAACTCCACAACAATGGGCAGTGTATCTGAATGACTTTTGGGGGGAAACCTATGTTGCTAAAACTTCAGTTAAGTCTACTTCTTAATACCGAGTGGAAACTGAACTTGCAAATACTCTGCTAGTTTTACAGATCTTCTTTTCTAAATTGGTACCAATTTCTCATTTTCAACATTTGATTCTCACTGATGAATTAATTTACTTTAAATTCTTCCATCACTCTTCACAACTGATAACCAAACACTGCTAGCCAATTTACAACCCACCAATCTAAAGGTTAATTACTTTATTGTTTAAAAGGGTTCTGCTTTAATAAAGTTTGATAATCCCGGACAAGACCCCACTTGTTATATGCGCGCTATTGAGTCACCTCCTTTTTTTTTTAAACATTTTCCTGACTAGATCAGAGTGCAGGGCAGCAACAAACTGTGTATGTGAAAGAAAATGAACAAAAAGAATAGTTGGTTCCTGATGGAACAGAGTAAGGTAAGGGCCTACTTTCTACACCATTAAACAAGATATTGGTGATCCAATGAGAATAGCTAGCCTACAGAGACTGTTGTCCACCAGACTCAGTCAAAGAAAAAAAAAAGAAAAAAACACCTAAGGTGTTTTTCCTTATTTTGCTGTGGTTAGAGCAGTGGCACATGTTTGTGATCATTTATAGATACATACAATAAACTATAATCAACAAGAAAGGTTTCATAGTGTAAAAAGAAATTAGAAAGTCTAAACTTATGTTTAGTTGAACTACAAAAAGAGAGCTGCTGTTTTTCCTGTAACCATTTTCAGATCAAGACTACTGGTTATTTAACCGAAGAAAAAATACCCTGTACCAAAGAAATTTCAAGAAGATAAATTCAGTTTCACGATTTGCTGTCCCACTGACCTTAAACGGTTTTGAAATCTAACTTTGTGGTAATTTGTTGACCTAACATCAGCAAACAAGAAAGCATAGCAGGATAATGACTAACAAGGAGCCTTTTCCCTGTGATGCAGAGAACCTCCATTTGTATGGTACCCTTTTTAAGGTTTCTAGGTGCATTGTAGCACTTTTATTACTATTGAATATTTTGACCTTAAGAAGGGAGAATGGACTAAGCGTTTTAAAATACAGCAGTCACCCTCTTTCTGCTCCTTTGTGTCCCATAGAAAGAACAGAGGACATTTCTTTCCAAGATTTATGAGGGACAACTTCTCATAGAGGATGCTTAAAGACTGCCAGTGGGTTATGCCTCAGTAAATCTAAGAAATGACATTTTGAAGTTCTGACCCTTCTAAAGGGCACATTTATCTTTTCAGGAGCATTACATGCCAGTCAGGCCACCATGCTCTCCATTTCAGAAAAGGTAATGAAAGGAGCCCTGGGAGAATGCAGCTTAAGAGGGTTTCTGTATAGAACTGGTAATTTAGGTTATTTTCATTTTCAGACACTACTTCATATACACAATATGTGATTTATTTGTTCAATAAAAACAAATTATTTATCCGATTAATGGAAATGTAATATAGTAACTGTATCACAATTGTTATACACTTGCGTTCCTTTACAATAATTGACAGTGGTATTGATTTAAATTTTTGAGATTGTGTTAGTTGAGGAAACTCTCTTTGTCTTTTTGCAACAAGAACTTTGACTTTAAAAGCTTTCTTATTGTAGCATTAAGTATTTAGGATCTAGCTTAAAGCTGACCAAAGATTTTTCTTCACATTCTCCAATAACCAACAATAAACATGAACACATGAAAACTAAAAAATAATTAAGCTTACTTGAAAACAGAGGTATATTTAATTTCAAGAGGCAACTAATGCCAATGACATGGGTCAGGCAACTGCGAAAACTCGGTCTCCTTTATGATGTGTGTCTTGGGGTTTATCGTTTGCCATTTTGTACCTTTGTCGTTTTGGAAGTCTCATACCTGTCTTTTTAGGTACAAACAGAGCCAAAGCACATGCCTATCTTGTATTAATTTGTACAGTCCCAGGAGACATTCCAAACTCACTTTCACAACAAGTCACATTCTTTATCCTCCATGTCAGCTGTAAGGAAATATGGTTTTGTGCCTCCAATAAATAATATCCAGCACAAGCAGATTACTTTGAGTCGTTTGGGTTTGATCAGGGATCCTAATCTGTCATAATTTTTAAGAGTTGTCTGGCCCCAGCAGCAAAATAAATTAAAAGAGGGTGTGAGATAAAGTAAACACCAAAAAGTGGGCATAAAAATTCTATAAACCCCTGCATGCATGGAAAAATTAAACCATGATAAATCTTTTCTGAAGTTTTCTACACTTTATGTAACATATTCAGCATAATTCCACTGGGGGGGGGGGAATATATTAAAGAGGTAAGTGTAAAAAAAAGGAAAACTCTGCAATAACTTGACTGCATAAGTGTGTACACTCGTAAACTAACAGTAATTTGCTTCTCCAATATAAAAATTATTTTCTGCATTAAGTTCCTAGATACAAACCTTTAATCAATAATAGAGGATCTTTTCATTTAATAATATATATCAGCTGTTCTACTCAGAGTTCCCTGATATTTGTCAGTTGGTATCTTTTAACTAAAGCCATACTTATCAGAGTGGTGACAATGTATGGTAAAGATTTCATTTGAACAAAGGTGTAACTCAGGGTACCAAAAAATCCCCAGCATCAAATAATCACCATTGGGATGGTATTTATGTCTGCAATACCTGCATATCGAGATCTGGATGGACTCATTGGCAGGATTTCTGCATGCAGAACCTGTGGGGGCACAACTCGATGCAAAGGCAGTCACACCCCTTGAACCTTTTCCACATTTAATGTCATGTTACAACCACGGCATTCACTGTATTTTATTATGTTTTTATTTGATAGACTAACACAAAATAGCATGTTTTGAAGCGGAGGGAAATGATTTGTGATTTTTAAATATTTAAGTAAGAAAATTAAAAAATAAAACTCTAAAGTGTGGCCTGCTTATGCATTCTGTCTCCTTTGCTCTTATAACGCTAAACAAAAATCAGGTTTTTCCAACTACTCTTTAAAGTTTTTTAATGAGTAAATAGAAGTCGGCTGTGTGCAATTTATTATTAGCATAAAACTAACCGTTTTGTTAAGGCCTCAGAAGTTTGTAAGACCACAGTGACCTAACAGCGTCGTGAAGACCAAGGTGCACAGCAGACAGGTCAGGGATAAAGAATAAAGAAGGGTCAGGTTAAAAAACAATATCCCAAGCTTTGAATATTTCAGTGAGCACTGCTCAGTTGTTTGTCTGAAACTAGAGTATGACACAGTGTAGGACATGATCAGACATGACCCTCCACCTAAATGGAAAGGAAAGGAAAGGAAAGTTAATAGAAGAAGCCGGGAGGCATTTTTATTTATTTTTTTTTTTTTGGGGGGGGGGGGTGAGCTCAGGCAGGACAATCTACTAATAGGAAAACAAGTAGTTGTGTACACCATAAACCTGACTTTAAAATTAAATGGCTTAAAATTTCAGCTTGCAGTTGTGCTGAAAGCTAGTAGGGCAACATGCAAAAGAAACTTGCAGGTGTAACTCTTGAAAAGGTGGCTCTATAAATTATTGACCCAAGGAGGCTGAATACAAGCCGCACTTTTCACATTTCTGTTTCTTAAAAAATGTGACTATTTTGTGTTGGTGTTCCACGTTCGATTAAATACTCTGTAATAGCAATGTGACAAAATGAAGAAAAGTAACAGGGGTGTGAATATTTTTTTGCAAGACACTGTAAGCTTTGTGTTTTGATAGCTAAACCAAGATTTTTTTTTTTTTTTACATAGATTGTCTATAGGCGCTTATCTGTGCAGCATTGCAGTGGGACTGGTGCCTATGTCCAGGGGTCACTGGGCGAGAGGCGGGGTACACCCTGGACACAGGTTGCCAGTTTATACAGGGCAACATAGAGACACACAGGACAAACAATCCTGCACCAACTAACCTAAACTGTTTTTGGACTGTGGGAGTAAGCCGGAGTTCCTGGAGAGAACTCCATGCAGAAAGATTTGAACCCAGGGCCTCCTTACTACCAACTGCACCACTGTGCTTCTTAGATCTTTAAAGTTACATCTAAAGCACAGATTTGTATTTAATCAATAACTGGTCCACACTGTACATACAGTATATCTGTTTGCAGTTGCCTTAGATCTCAGTTCACTCACATCATCACACACAAGTAACCCAGAACCTGTCTTAATGGGAGATATATCCTTGAATCTTTTTTTTTCCACGAATTTGCCAAGATTTGTGTTAAAAGTGCTTCCGTTTATAACCATTCACTCTTGAACGGAACACCATTTAAAGTCAAAGTGTGCAAGTTTAAAAAAACAGCTTTGTCAAACGTAAACATTAACGTTGTTTCTTTTGGTCCAAGACCAGTTACAGGGAGACCCTAAAGCTTTTTCTTTTCCTCTTTTTTGAGTGAGTTGTTGGAGTTTTTGTAAGTTTGTCTTAACACTGTAGCAGCCAACTGTCTGGCTGAGACAAGATTTTTTTTTTTATAAGAAAGTAGACTGAGACCCCGGTGACCACTCCAAGAGTGCTGCCGGGGTCCTTTCTAGCAGCATATCAAAAGAAAAATTGTGGGAGAGTGGACATATTTTGAACACCTAATGGCGTATGACAGTACAGCTGGGATTTGTCTGTCACTTAAGGAATGTTGAACCTGAAGGGAACTGTCTTGAGTGCCAACTCTGCACCTGGGTGAATTCGAGAATTGTCTATCAATGAACTGCACAGTTTCAACTGTAGATGTATGAAAAATAAGTCACCAGTGATCTGTCACGTAGAGCTCTCTAGTTGTCCTTGAGCTCTTAGATAAATGAAAAGGACATAAACACTGCATAATTGCAAACCCACAAAAACACTTGGCTTCATGATCCCTTATCACAAATGACCAAAAAGACCAAAAATAAAATGTTTCTCATTTTCTCTTCTGGGACTGAGACTCAAAAGTTGTTTAAAAGGAAGGCAAAGTTAGTTTTTTTTTGTTTTTTTTAAATCTGATGTGTTTTTTAAAGAAACACATCAGGGACACTAAGATGATAGATAAACAGCAAAAAAAATAAAGAAAAGAAAGAGCAGCAGACTTGCAGGCGGCATATAAATGTTGTATCTGTTTACTTGCAATATGATGTTTCCATTAATGTCAATTCACAGCGGTAAATAAAAAATGGAAGTGGGATGTATTTGAAATCAAAGAGCAGGGTAAAGTTGATTGAAATTATGGTCATATGACTTTATAATCTCATTTCATTCCACTCTTTTTTAAAGCACTGGATAAATCTCTGCTATTACTACTGACAGATTTATCTGTAATTGTATTTATCAATATTTATTTATATTTATTTGAAAAAGTGTCTTATTTCCCATTAATGTGTCTTTTTTTTTATAAATGTGAATGTTCTTTCAGAGTCATATATAAATGTGTAGCTAATGAATTACATGATTATATTTAATTCACTTTATTTTATAGTAGCTCTTAAGGCACTCTATAAGACAAAATGTTTCAGTTTATGCTCAGCTACATGTTTTCCAGTTTTTGCAAATATGACTATTCCAGTCCAATCCACAACACCCCAGGGCCCAGTCCAGAAGTGGAATCGTGGTGTAATACATTACCCATTACCCATTCAATACCTAATTGAGAAATTGTCTTACCCACAGCCAAAGTCAAATAGATTAACAACAAATCTAAATGGTGCAAATAAGGAAAATCACATAAAAATGAATACTACTCCAGCTGACCTCAACAATATTAGTTTACTGAACATTTGTAAGATCTCTCTTCAAAGACTTAATAAGTTAATGACTTGATTTGCCAAAATCAGACACATAAACCTTGTTGTGCAATTAAATACCTTTGTCATTCAATGTTTAATCAAAAAACCCTCAGGTATTGTCTTGTAAATATCAGCCCAATTTAGCTTTGATATTAGGACAATAGGTAAAAGAGGGATTTGAGCTCTAGCATTCTCTAACCGCAAACTCTGCACACATATGGAATAAATGAGTGACAACTTCTCTGACATGCAGGTTTGTAAACTATATTTATTGTATTTTTTAAATAATAACCATGGCAGTGACAAACCTTGTCTCGAGGATGAGAAAAGTAGATGCATGTAAGGATAGCTCTGGTGTTAATATATATATATATATATTGACCTTAAAAAATCATTTAATATATCTCAAATTAAGCTAATACTTGTGTCAAAACTTACACAGTGCTGCTTTAAGATCAAGGAAACTAAGGAACTACTGTATGTACACACACAAAAGAAAATGACTGAAAATCATCATCATACAAATTATTCAATGATTTTAGAGATCATTGAAGATCTTCAATTTAGTGACCCAAAGTCCATCCTAAAGAATTTGAAGTGAAGTTAATTAGCTTAACTAATTTAGAACAATTGGGGTGTGTTCAACCCAAGAATACAACTCAAAGATAAAATAAAACATTATTTAAGAAAATTATATTTTAAAGAATAATTTGCTAAATTAAAAAAAATCAATAACCTTTAGGGCACTTAATTAATATAATTATTTCTCCAGCCTACATTCTAGACAATGTAGGCTCACATTCATAGTACTTATTTTTTATAAGCTTTAATAAATTATCTCAGTAATTCTCTCAATAAATAAATTCTCTCAAAATAAAAAGAAATAGAATTTGAATACTTTAGGAGGAGAGACACATGAGTGAGTTGTTCATGAATAATTCAGCTACCGCTGATACAAAAACCAAGGTTTTGGCACGTCACTGAAGTCAAAAATGTCGTCCTGACCACTAACACTTCTGAGTACTAAGTTGGGTTTATGGTAAACTGCTCACATCATCACAATTTTCTCACATGCAAATCTAAAGCATTTTTTTCTCGTTTACTGCTTTTTGCAACTTTTTTCTTTAGTTTGTCTGAGCGGGAAACAATAATCTCTGGATGGTGCAAAGTGTTGAGGATCCAAAAACAACCACAGCTTTGACCTTAAACATCTTGTTTTGAGGGCTGGGATTTCATTCTATGGCTGTAAATGACAACTAAATCTAGAAACCACAGAAAGTCACAGTCAGATACAGGAAAGTAGAGCTAAAATTGTTGGGCACCGGAGGAGCACACAGCAGCAGAGCATGCTAGTTTGTGGTTGGATGGTTGAATTTTAGATCTTTTTTTTTTCCTCCTTTGTAAAGTAGAAAAGATTGTCCAACGGATAATTTACATGGATTTATGAACAGCCTTCCTTTCATCTTATATCACCATGGAGGAAATCTTTTATCACTTTTCAGTTTCTGGCACTGTGGTACCGCCCCATGTTTATTGATTATAGATGTTGGCACAATGAAAACCTGACACAAAGGGGCCTGAATGCAACAATCTTCAAAATGCTGGTGAATTTTTGTGGACAAAATTATTCAAGAAAGAAAATGATATTCCACTATAAACATTGTTACGGAAAGATAAAATTTAGTGCACCAGTGCGAAAACTTAGAAACCAGCATAGCTCCAAGGACAGTGAAAAACTCTAGAGGTTGAGCACAATTAGATATACAAGGATGTGTAATGTGGGTATCCCATTCCAGCAGAGAAGCGCTTGGAAACTTATTAGAACGTTGTCAATTTTAAATGTTCAGAAGTAATGATGAAAAGCAAGAATTCATCCAGCCTTGGGATGTTGAGGCTGTTTCTTAGCAACCTTGACTCCTTAAACATTGCAGCTCCACTTAGGGGAATATGTCTGAGAGGACGACTTGAGCTATCTTATGAAAAAAACAATATCACAATTCAAAGGTCACCTGAAATTGTGAGTATGTTTCTGGCCAGTGGAAAATAAAACACTATGCTTGGCAAATAAAAACCTAAAAAGTTCAAAGTAAGATAAGAAATACCTGTATTGTACCACAATGGGGAAAGTCGGGCATGGCAGTGGCAAAACACATAGACAGAGTTACACACTAGATTAGTAACATGAATAACAAGCTAATTTATGGTGAAGTTCTAAAGCAAAAGAGAATGAACTTATCGGATAAGGCAAAAAAAATGTAGTGCAATTATTGATAATACTGCATATTCAGAAAAAAATGCACATTTCAAGTTAAATAGAGGAAAGACAACAGCCAATTTACAGAACAATGTCAGAAAACTATGCAATATGTGTGGTTGTACAAGCAAACACCTCCGAGTATCTACAATAAAACATGTGCAAATGGTAATTAGCATCTTAGAGACAGTGTAAATGATTTTTGATCAGATCAGGAACCTGTACAATCATTAACATGTTTTTAAATACTTAGTGAGACTGTTGGGAGCAGCATAGATTAAAACATCTAGCAGCAGCTGGGATGAAAAACCTGTGGAAGCGCTCCTTTTAGCATCTAGGATGCAGCACTATGTCATTGAAAGAGTCCTCCAGCAGCTCCGCAGATGGGGTGGGAGACATTGTCCATCAGTGATCTTTCTCTTTCTTACAGTCATTCTGTCTCCCACCACCTGCACTTGGTTTGAGGGGCATCCCAGGAAAGAGCTAGCCCTCCTAATGAGTTTTTCCAGCAGCTTCCTCTCAGCTAATTATAAGCTGCTGCTCCTAAATAGCACAAACTCAGTGAGACTGAATTATTAGAAATTTGCAAGCAGCATTTTTTTTTTTTTTGCTAAACAGTCTCAATTTAAATGGAGCGTGTACTTTGACTAGGCCATTCTAGCACCTGCATGTACTTTGGTTCAAACTATTGCATTGTAGCTCTGGCTAAATGTTTTGTGTTGTCCTTATCCTGTCCTCTGCATCAGTTTAAAGTGTTTTACAGCCTCTAAAAAGTTAGATGTATAAAAAATTGGGTTGTTTTGGCCCTATCCATCTTCCCATCTGCCTGGCTGACCCTGCTAAAGAATAACATTCCCACTGGACGATGCTGACACTACCGTCACAGAGGGGATAGTTTTCAAAGATTTTGAAATACATGTGTCATTGTTATTTTTCTTTCATTTCACAACTATTTGCTACTTTGTGTTGTTCCATCAACCTAACCCCCCCCCCCTCAAAAAAAATAAAATAAATAAAAATACAGTATCATTTGTGATTGTAACAGGACAAAAAGGTGGAAATGTTCAAAGGGTGTGAATAAGTATGCAAGGCTCTGTAAGAAAAACAGCACTCCTTCATTAAAGACTTAATGCAGGGTAATTTTTCCACCCGCAATCCTATCAGCCCAGAGCCAGTTTTAAGTTCTGGTGGCTCTAATTGCTAATGAATAATGGAAACATAGTAGCTGTGTTTAACGTTCAACTAGAAACTGTGCTTGTAGCTGTATTTTTGCAGATCCTCTTTTTGATACTTTTTAATTACAGGGTAGTCTAAACCTAATCTCCTTCTCTAAAGTTAAAGATAATACAGGGTTTTCAACAATTTGGAGACAAGTCTAACATTCCAAAGATTCTGCTTCTTGAGAAGCTGCTTTTTAAGTACTGCCACAGTGTTAAAGCACAATAAAATGTAGGTAAATCACCCTTGTTTGAGTAGAATGGAATGAAAATCCATGTTGGGGCGTGTTAATCTAGTGGTTTTCATTTTCAGGAAGTACAGCCAACAAAAAGGACACATTAATGTCCACCATAATGGCGCTTTAGGGGCACTTTATGAGCAAAACAGATCACCAGAACCCACTCCACATTCTTTCTTGCATGCAGAGCATCATCCATCATGTTTTGTTAACTAATAGGCCACTCATCATGGGATCTCTTTTGTTCTCACACAGAAACCTGTAAAGGATTCTTCACATTGAGTATGTGTGTTGTGTTCATTTATTTTTTTTCTCGACTATACTCCTTTTAACGGCAGAGCATACAAAAATGCATTACACTTCCTTCATAGAAAGCAATTTCGGCTGGTTGTTTACTCATTTGCGGTAGTAAATTTACAAGCGCTACTACATTTTCCTCCAGGGAAAGGACGCCCATCTGGGTAGCTCACTACAGATGGTCAAATATCCAGAAAGTCTTAAGGGTACTGCATCCTTATTTACCCCTAACTACCCCTGCCAGTGCAAGCCAAAACTTTGGCACAGTTTCTGCATTGTACGGGCACCTTTGAGGGAAGTTTAATCATTCATGGTGCCCCCGGAGCCTTGCTTCAGAATGATATACAAGATAATGTGCTTAAACATGCTGCTGTAGACTGCTCAGGTGCCGCTCTACAAGGAAGGTTGGTTTTAGTAAAGCTGAATGGAACTTGGAACTGTCTTACAAAACACTTTGTACCAATTTAATTTATTTAATATTTTTTATGTGACAGCATCCGAATTTAATGTATTTTAGTTGGATTTTCAGTAATAAACCAACACAAAGAATTGTGACTATGTAAAATTGATGGAAAATCATACATATTATTTTTAAATAATTTAATCCTTCTTGAATCAGTACTTTTTTCACATTTTTTACATTCACTTTAAATACCTATTTTAGTAATATATGTAAAAAAAAAAAAGTTATTTTCTTGCTGCAGGTTGTAATTGTTAATAAAAAAAAATGTTATGGCTTTAAGTTTCCTGCCCTGCTAGTATCTTACACCCTGCTGTGAGATGCTGGATGGTTTCTGGGGCCTCTTTGCATAGCCTGCACCTGGGATCTTGCCTGGTATGATAGAGCTGGGCCTCTACTGCTCTGGTGCTCAAGGCCTGCTCCTGTGCTGCCATGATCAGTGCTTCAGTGCTGTCCTTCCGTCCAGCCCTCTCTGACTATTGGTAGGATTTGGTCATATCAGCCACTTCAGCTATCTGTTGGTGGTACATCCCAAGCTGGGGTTTTTCCTTCTACGAGGAAAAAAGTTGCTTCTCTTCCAGCTTCCATTGTCTGAGACATTCACGGAGCGCTTCATCCCTTGGGGCCATTTTCCTGTTATATTCTTGGAGCTTGGATGTTTCAACTTCAATGGTGGCTCTGATGCTCACTAGTCCTTTGCCTCCTTTTTTGCACTTTGTATAGCCTGTGGATACTGGATTTGGGGTGGAATCCACCATGCATGGTGAGTAGCTTTCGTGTTTTAACATCAGTGGTCTGATGTTAAAACACCTTTGGCCAACTTATTATCCCAGCAGGGTATCTCATTACAGACAAGGCATAGCTGTTGATTGCCTGGACCTTGCTCTTACCATTGAGCTGACTTCTCATAACTTGCCTTACGTGTTGCAGGTATGTGGTTTTTGCTGCTTTCCTTGTGGCCTCTTCATGTTTGCCATTTGCTTGTGACATTCCAAGGTACATATAGCTCTCTTCAACATCTGCTATTCTCCCTCTAGGAGTGCAATCCCCTCTGTGTGGATTACCTTCCCTCTCTTTGTCACCATCCAGCCACATTTCTCCAGCCCAGATGACATTCGGATCTCCCTGCTGTAGATCCTGGTGGTGTGGATCAGCGAGTCAATGTCTCGCTCACCCTTAGCGTACAGCTTTATGTCATCCATGTACAGGAGGTACAGATAGAGGCCTCATTTCTGAGTCGGTATCCATAGCCAGACTTTTTGATTATTTGGCTGAGGGGGTTCAAGCCTATGCAGAACAGCAGAGGGGACAGAGCATCTCCTTGTATATTCCACATTTGATGGAGATTTGTGCAATTAGCTTGAAGTTGGCCTCAAGGGTGGTTTTCCACAGCCTCACGGAGTTTGCAATGAAGGCTCTCAGAGTGCTGTTGACTTTGTACAGCTTCAGGAATTCCAGGATCCATGTGTGTGGTATTGGGTCATCATTGAACCATTTACACACACACACACACACACACACACATATATATATATATATATATATATATATATATATATATATATATATATATATATATATATATAGATAGATAGATAGATAGATAGATAGATAGATAGATAGATAGATAGATTTTCAGAAATGTTTTAACTGGATAGCAGTTATGAATAATTTCAATGGAAGTCTCTCTTACCTTATTATTTATTAACTTTTTTTTTTTTTCAAAAGATGCCGAAGCAGAAAAATACACAAGATGGTGAAAGGACAACATCTCTTAAAATAATATATGTGTTATGGTTTTGTTTGCTTTTTTATGAATAAAAGGACAGTCATAATCAATTTATATATATATAAATGGTTCTTGGATCCAAGGAGGGAGCAGAGTGTTCCTGACTTTGAGGTAGAAATGACAGAAGTTTCAAAGCACAAGTGTGGATTGCATCCAAAACAAAAGCATATTCTTTGGGTGGAAAAGGAAATTGAAAAACTTACATAAATTTAGCGTCTGATAACTCATGACTGTTTGGATTTAAAAGTTGGGAAACAGGATAAATATGTTTAAAATTCAATTCGAACCATTTTCAACATAAAATGTCTTATTTTCATACTTAATGTCATTATTATTAGTAATTTTTCAAGATAAAACAATTATGAGGAGAAAAATTGTCTCTCTCATTGAAATTTTATCACACAAGCAAAATCCCAGCAGGGTCGAGCTCAGTTTGCGGCAGCGGCAGTTAGTAGTGGTACTTCCGATGGCACCTTCACTGGCATGCACCTGCAACGAAGGTGGCAGGCTAGCTGCCACGGCCGCTGTCACACTGTTGTTGCTGTTTTTGGGCAAAAGATTTGTTATAGATGCCTGTTAGTCTGTAACGACTTTCAAAAAATCATGTTATATTGATATTATTTCCAATAAAAGCTTGTGGCACATTTGCCAGCCGGCTGCCACACGATGTCACGAAGCCGACAAGCCAGCTGCCACGGCCGCACTTCTGTTGCTGTTTTTGGGCAAACGGTTTGTCATTGGGGTTATTTAATGCCTGCTCTATAGTTACTTTCAAACTAATGATGTACAAAATTGATATAATTTAATGAACATGTTTGACAACATAAGGAGACTCTTTATTTAAGATGGAAACTGTATATGTGTGTATGTATAACATGCTGAAAGAAACACGAGGAGACGTTCCACAGACACTCTGTTTATTATAAAGCATGAATGGATATTATGAATCATTACATACAGAAAATAAAAATGAAACAGACAGTGCAAGGTTCTAAAAATATTTAACAGATCTTTAAAAGTTGCATGTAGTCAAACTTGATAAGCAACACTTTTGGGACTTATAAGTCATTAAAATGTATCCAATCCAATGACAAGTGCCGTTGTATAAGAGTAGGAACCGCCGTTAACTAAGGGGGTGGACAGGAAATAAGTGACCTCAAGTTACTAGGTTGCCCAAATTGTCTACTGAAAAAGCGTGGGGCCCTAGGAGGGAGGTGGTTAGTAGATCAGACGTCTCCTACATATCTAGCTAAAAAGGTCTCACAGGAACTCTAAGCAGGGTAATACTCGTTAGGTTCAGAGCTCTTTGGAACCCTAGCTAGTTGAAGAGGGGGTTTAGTTCAAGTCCAACAACAACACATTTAATGGCCCGGCCAGCCAGACTGACTGGGCAAGAGTCAGTCTGGTAAGGCTCCATATGCTCCAGCCTAAAACAGACCGAACCAATCACAGCGCGGGAGGCGGGACTTTGCGATGCGTCACTCTCACCGGCAGAGTTACCCACAATGCAACAGGGCGTTTCTGTAACCATAACAGTCAAGACACAAACGGATAATTTTGTTGCTTGGTGCCTTGTAAAATTAAGAAAGCACATGTGAGTACAACATTTATAATACATTTACATTTTTTTAGACAATGGTGGCAAAAATCGTTCACTGGAGAGTTTGCTCGATGGCATGACATGTTTCATGGACTACAAATAAGAAAAAACAGAGCTCGTCGCTAGGAGTTTTTTTGCGTCACATCCATAGTTATCTGATTGGTTCTAACCTGATGACACTGACCATGTTAGTCCCACCTTTGAAATCGAGCTCTATCAGCTCCCTACCAGATTGATAAGCAGTGTATACACCTTAGGTCAGTCTGGCTAACAAGGCTAGACTTCCCATGCATGCAGCTTTTTTAACTGCATGGCATCATCCAAGTAATGTGGTCCTCTTTCACATTGCATTGTGAAAATGAACTAAACCAAATACAATTGGAATTGTTTTGGTATTTCTCCACAGACTGTCCTGGCTGGAAGCACAAATAGTGTGATTTTATATTAACTAACAAAAAGTGGCATATATTTGTGAAGTGGAAGGAAAATAATACAAAGAAAATCTGAAAAGTGTGGTCACCTTTTTTTCATCCATCCTAAGTCATTACTTGGTGAAACCTCCTTTTTGTTGTAATAACAGTTTCAACTCATTTTGGGTGTTTGTCCACCAGCTTTTCATTATCAACATCAATCTTTAAGACCTGCCGGAGATTCTCAATTGGATTTAGGCCTGGACCTGGATTCGATCATTCTGACACATATATATACTGCTCAAAACCATGAGATTGTAGCTCAGGCTGTGTTTTTAGGGTTTTTGTCCTGTTTGACAGTGAACCATAACCCTATTTTATAGTTTGTTGCAGCCTTAAACATTTTATTCCCCAGAAATGCATTGTATTTAGCTCCCTCTAAATACCGATCAAATCTGACCAGTTTCTCTCCACCTGCTTAAAAAAAACACTGCCCTACCACCATGTTTCATTGTGAGGTACGTTCATCTGTGTCACCCAATTTTGTCTAGAGGGCAAAATGTTCTGTTTTGTTCTTGTTTGACCAGAGCACCTTTTTATTCTCAACATGACTTGTGGCAATCGTATGGCTTTCTTTCAGCAAAGTTTTTTTTCTTGTAACCCTTCCATGAAGACCAGATTTGTGAGTGCACAAATATTGACTGACCTGTCAACAGACTGTCCCACCTGAGCTGCGTATGTGTGCAGTTCCTCCAGAAATTGAACTAAGTGGATGGCCATGCATTTGTAGGCTTTTTATTTCCAGGTATTGTTTTATAAAACCACCCTGCTTTAAAATTCTAAAGAGTTTTATCCCTAACCTGTCTGGTGTGTTCCTTGTTCTTTATGATGGTGTTTGTTCACTAATGTCTGCTAAAAAAACTTTGCACAACAGCAATACAAAGATTGACTTTCTTTGCTAATTGGGTAACGTCTGAAGGCGATTAAGTGCACTGCACTATATTTAGGGCTATCAGAATAAATAGGCGTGAAAACTTTTTTTTCAAGCTGGGCACTACTTTGTGTTTTTGCTACTACATCAAATCTCAATAAAATATATTTGAAGTTTGTATTGTAACATGAAAAAATTTGACAAGTAAGTTAAATTTTAATGGAACAGACGTTACCATGTAGGCGAGGCAGTGGCTCAATGGGAAAGGTACTTCTTTTGCAATCAAAAAGTTGTAGGTTTGATCGCAGTTTCCTACCCTCCCACATGTTTATGTGAGAGGGACTTAGGACCAAGTCGGATACTGATCTGTGCATCAATGAGTAAGTCTGACTGGGTAAATGTGGCTCTAGTGTAAAACAGTACATATATAGAATTTGTTTAGTACTCCAGTCTGTCCTTGCTTTTCCTTGCTTTTCAAGAGGCACCCTAATTTAATACCTAAACCTAATTTAATACCTGCAGTGTATCCCTTTCCCCTGAGAGCTAACCCTAACATTGGTGGATGAGAAACGTAAACCTAAGGTCAGGGGATTTAATACCACTTCGGGAAGTAGGTCCCAACTTCCGGTGGGAACCGACTTCTGGCAGTTGGACTGACTTTCGGCAATCTGGTGAGCAACATTACTTTTTTTTTAATTTTTATTTGTTTTTATTCAAGTCATGAACAACGTGATTTACAGCTGAGCAGTCACACATCTCAAAACAATAAACATTTCAGGAGCGACTTGTGGCGATTTCACTAGACTTTTGGTGTGTGCTTCCTCCATTGATTGTAAAAAGTGGTGGCACCCTGCCGCTGCAATAGGCTACTCCTGTGTTTTTCAGATTTTCAGCCTTTCACTTCACAAAACAATTTCACATGATGACTACTTTCATTTGGGTTTTATTCAGAGGGGTGAAACTTTAACATCTGATTAAATGTGTGTTGTCTTCAATTGGAGTAGAAGAGATTAACCTAATGGAGCCGGAGGCCTTTCGAAGCAATACACTGCAAATCCGCTCTTTGTACAATGGCAGTCCCAGAATGCTGCAGGCTGGTAATTAAGCTGGAACGCTAAATATCTATTAACCTCATTGTTTTTACTGTATTTGCTAATATTAGAGTGTTTAATCAGACTTCCTGGGGCATTTTTTTGGCCTAATTCTGTCTGTTTCACAGAAAGTGAGACAGCACTTTATGTGTAGAGACCCATACATAAGCAGGTTTTTAGGACACCGTGCATTTTGTTCATGGCTGAAAATAAAACTAGACAGCATAAAACAGGACTTTGCTTCTTTTCATTTTTAATTGTTGCTCTCATGCAAGTGTTACCTGTTGAAATGCCAATGCATTCTTCTTCATCCAGGTAATTGGACAGCAGCACTCTTTCAGTGGTGGAATGGCATGTTACCTTGTGGCACTCACAAACAGTCTAGCAAATTAGGTATAACTGATGTTTTCTTTGAACCTTTCTGGTTGCTTAACACTTGTTGCTGATGCTTTTTATTGTTTTGCAGTCGAGACACATCAGGGCCTTCAAAGGCATGCCGCAAACACAGACAAATACAAATTATGAGAATTGCGTGAACGATGGAGAAGCAAGGTGTCTGAAGAGTGGATGAAAGCAGAATATAGAGAAGCACTGGGAGCGAGCAGACTATTGCTCCCATGATGTATCAGTTTGTCGCATCCCCCATGGTGCAGCTGTTTGTTATGTGTCAGAATCCCAGCACTGGGGAAGTGAGGGGGGCGAGCAATGCTAACTAGTCCTTGCATGGTTGACATTTATTAGCACAAAATAAATTATGGTCAATAGACCACCCAGGATCTAAACATATGCACAGACAGGAAAGTGGTTGTATAAGGTAAGATTTCAAGACACAGAAGGTAGAGTGGTATCTAGGTGGCTGTTGTTGATGTAGACCATGTCAGAAGCTAATCATCAGCATAGTGATGTCATGTCATAACAATTCGGGGCTTTCAGTGATGTATTTGGAGCATTCAGTTCTCAGGAATTACAAAAAATTATTATAATAATTTTTTAAAACAAGAATGGGGTTCGCAGGTTTGAATTTAACTCCTACATAGTCGTAATTATACTTGCATGACCAAAAACATACACAAATTCCCAAAAATAGGTTTGAATAATAAACTACTTAGGAAGTACCAAAGAAGCTACACTTTTTGTTGCCTTCAAAAGTCCTAAGATGATCCTGTTGGATATCTCAGAACCCATCCAATTATCAAAATCGATAGACTCCTGTTAAGCTGGTTGGGTTCCTGGCACATGTAGCATGATCTTTAGCTAATTAGCCTGTGTTATCCATTCCAAAACCAGTGTTCTAGAAGTGTTTGCAGACTAGTTGTTTTAGGATAAAGTTGAAAAATTTTAAGCTGGCATAGCTTAAGTTCCAGGATTTAAAATGTATCCTACTTTGTTCAGAACACCAGTACCACTGGCAGTGAAACTAACCATGAAACTACCACCACTTTGTTTGAGACAAAATAAAGTGTTGCTAGGTTTGAAAGCTTCACATTGACTCATCCAAGCATTAATCTTGTTGTCATGACTAGATGGCTCAACCCTGTCTTCTCTCATAATAAAATCATACTTCAGAAGTATACAAACGGTCTTCTTTGTTGAAAGAGGCTTCTAAAATCTGAGCAGGTAAAGCTAAACTCAACCTTATAAGCAGTATCTTTGCATAGTGGATCAGCAAGTTTAACAACACTTGAATGCAAAAAAAGACTATCAGCCTAACAATCAAGTTATAACCAACCAACTGGCTAGAAAGTGCCGTGTACTGCAAACCCGCCCACACTTACTAGTACTTTCAGTTTGACTCCCATCACCCACTGGAGCACAAGTTAGGAGTCATCAGGACTCTGGCTGCATCCCAAGTGTTCTAATTATATTTCCTAGCTCCTGTTTCTTGCATCTTTCATGAACAGTAAGAACTCTATTGTGGGTAGGAAAGGAGCTTCAGATTGCTGTGCCAATTTTGGACAGCCTTTAACTCATATGTCATTACGCAACGGAAATACACATGGATGATTCTAGTCCTATCCTGGCCTACAGCCTTCCAAAAAAAGGGCATGCTCTCTTATCTCCGGACATTTTCATTAATTTCTGTCAGGTGGGGGGTGCTTATATGTGATATCTCACAAAGGACTGTGGGGTTCCTTATAGCTCCTTCGTGCCAGTAAGGGACGTTGTGCTAAAGGCACTATGATAGGAAGCATACAGGCTCCTTTTCCTATCTCCTTCCGTACTGACTGCACTATTCGGACAGCACATATCGCTGACACACTTCCACTTTGGCTAAAGAGTCCTTACCAATTGGACTTTTTCGGATGCACCCTCTGTATCACAGAGCAGAGAACGTCCCCACAAAATCAGGATCCAGGGAGAAGGAGAAATTATTCACAAGACACACCCAACAGCAATGCGGTTATGCCAACTGGGCTTTCCTTGAAGCAGACAAGAAACCCAAACAGGACTCCAGCCAGCCATCGAGTGAAACGGACAACCCCAAACCCAGAACAGTAGTAATTCCGTATGTTGCGGGAGTTTCAGAGAAACTGAGATGTTTATTTTCCAAACATGACATCCCAGTGGCTTTCAAACTCCAAAACACATTAGGGCGAAGACTGGTTCATCCGAAAGACTGGTACAAACAGAGCAATGTTGTGCTTGTTGTTAAGAGCCAGGAGGACTGTGACCAGTTACACATCAGGGAAACAAAGCAGCCACTGGCCAAAAGGATGGTCCAGCACAGTGGAGCAACATCATCAGACCAAGATTCAACGGTTTACACTCATCTGCAGGCCAGATGTCTTTCAGGCCAGCAGTCTTTCAGGGATGAAGATGTTCTCATCTTGGATAGGGACGAACACTGGTTTTTACCAAGGAGAGGAGAGAGGAGCAAAGGAAGCCATTTTTGTGAAGAGAAACTGTCCATTATTAAACATGGGGGGAGGCCTCCAGGTTCAATTGTCCTTCTCTTACAATGCTGTTACTGCAAGGATGACACAGTCCTCTGAGAATAAGTGGCAACTAAGTGGCAACTCAGAGAACTAAGGCAAAGCAAGGCAAGTTTATTAGCATAATACATTTCAGTAACAAGACAAAATGTTGTACATGAACACAGCATAAGAAAAGAAAACATACAGAGGAAAGTAAATAGCAGTGGAATAGTAGCAGTAGGTAAAGATAAGTTGGACTACAAACTTAATCTAATCATCAGTGACCTACAACAGTTTAAATTGAACATTAGCATTTAAAGACAACTCTAAAAAAATAGATTTTTAACCTTGATTTAAAGGAACTCAAGGTGTCAGCAATTTTACAGTCTTCTGGGAGTTTGTTCCAGATAAGAGGAGCATAAGAACTCAATGCTGATTCTCCATGCCTGGTTCAGGATATGTGGAGTAGACTTGAGCCGGAAAACCTGTCTATTTTAGTCGGATGGTTGACAACAAGTCTGTGATGTATTTTGGTGCTAAGCCATTCAGTATTTGTAGATTAACAGAAGAATTTTAAATTGTATTCTTTATGATACAGGAAGCCAGTGGAAGGACTTTAGAATTGGAGTGATGTGCATTACTTGTTTAGTCTCAGTGGGGAAACAGGCAGCAGCGTTCTGGATCAACTGCAGCTCTCTGATAGATTAGTAGCAGTAATTATGAGATTACAGAAGGCTGCAGTGCGCTCTGCCCCACATCAAGCGCTCTGATTCTACTACTTGCACTCGAAGCTCAGGAGGAGAAGGCTAATGACTTTCACCTGGTCACTGCTCAGTGCAGCGTCACTCAGTAAAGTTGAGGAGACAGACAATAAGCTATATGCTTCTGCAAAAGATACCACTGGTGAGCTTAATGTTTATGAGCATGTACTTTTGGTAAATTTGATTTATTGATAAGTGTCTTATTTAAATGGTTAAAAAGGCATTTAAAATGTTTGGTTGCATGAGTAATTCATTGCTAGTGGTAAAACTAAAATAGCATGCTTTTCAGTTAAAATGGCACACTGTGAATGTTTGTTATTTTGGCACCTACATGTTGAGGAGAAATTTTTAACTTTTTAAATAATTTTAACAAATTAAATTGCAACTTTACTAAAGGTATTGTTTTTGTCAAATTATTTAGTGACAGTTAAATATTCTTGGATGTAGTAATTTTGGTTTTGATGTTTAATTCACACCTTTGGCTATTCAAGGTTTTCAACCTGCTCACTCTACAACAGGTTAACAAAATCAAGTAAGGTGATAATCAGTTCTCCCAGCGTACCTTTGTTTAAATTTCAAGTTAGGCAAGGGCTAAAAGAGCACAGAGAACTTGACAGTAATCAATGCGACTAAAAATAAACACATCAATGAGTTTATCTAGATCTCGTTGGGGTATCAGTTCTTTAATCCTGGAAATGTTTTTGGACCAATGCTCCACTAATGCTCCCCCATTGGTCCAAAAATGATTACTTCAGTTTCGTTTTAATTCACCTCTTGAAAATTCCGGCACATCCATGCATTGATTTCTTCTAAGCAATTACTTGAATGGGTTCATGGTCACCGGGACCCCGTTTCAGAAAGAATGGCTGATCTACCCTGAGTAGAAACTCTGAGTAGTTTTACCTCACACTGTCATACTCAGCGTTTCGGTTTCAGAACGGGTGATATCAATAAGGTAACTAAACTCAGCGTCCATTTAACTCTGAGTTCACCACATGCATGAAAGAAGTCCTCATCAATGGAACACAGATAACGAGATTCACCATGGCAACAACAGGAAGCCTCGAAGTGCACATTTCCCGTGAGCATGAATAAGTAATTTTTAATGAAGGCATATGGAGAATATTAAACCAAAAGAAACAATGCTGTTGCTGCAGAAAAAGTGTGTTAGCAGCAGAGAATTGCTGAAAAAGTCAATACATGAGTGATATGTGTGTTATTTTATGGATAATTAAAGCTGTATTCTCACACTACACTCATACAACACCCCCAAAAAATGGGGGGCATTGGAGCATAGATTATGTGTCTATAGGTGCAACCCGACAGGCATAAAAAGGACATGGCAGCAAATTAAGATGAAGTATGAAAATACAGTTTAATCAGGTACGGTTAAGTTATGTTATCTTTATGTTTAACCATAACCAACTAAAGCATTGTTGGATTCAACATATCATATTAATGAGGGGACGGTGTAAGTTATTGAAATAACTGATATGTTTATCTTTTTGCCAGCATTTGACTTCACCCATCCTTGTTGACGCTGATTTTGTTGTAGGTGTAGAATTTGTGCCAACCTCATTCTATATTAACTGAATCATACAGGCTATATGTATATTTTAAGTTGAAGTAAAGATGGCATTATTTAAGTGAAGAAATGTACCGTATGTTGGGGGGTGGAAACTGAAATGTATGAATGGAAAATTAAAGCTGGAAGTCTCAAAATTTGAAACAGAATAAATTATTATTTTCGTTCTGTTTAATTCTTAAATTAATCTTGTTGCTCTCTGACTTTAGAACACCTTTAAACTCTACTATAACTGAGTGCAACAGTTACATTCCTGAAAGTGGCACATACAGTTGTCTCTGAAAGAGTTTCTGCATCACCTACGTTATTAAAAATCTGCTGTTGGTATAAAAATCAAGTGCAGCACAAAGACATTTTTCAGAACTGAGAGTGTACCCTGGTTGTGTTAGAAGAGCGATGGAGTAGGCTAAGAATATTAAGATGAATCACTGACAGTGGCGAAAAACGGTAACGCTTGAAAATATATTAATCCAGAAATCATAAAACATTTGTTCATGGTCTGATCAGCTGCTCCAGAGATTTCTGTAGAGTATTTGCACTGCAGCATACAGGCTCCTCCAGAAAAGGACATGCCTTTTCCAACACATACTTGTGCAAATCTCAGATAAAAAGTAGGAATAACTCAGGCCAAACAACTCTGCTTGGTTGCAGGGTTGTTTCATGGAATAATTTATCATTTGACTCAGGGTAAAGACTTCTGAGCTTTCTGAAACAGGCCAGGGTATGCAGGAAATTACCCCAGAAATTACTCTAAATATCCAGTAACCCAGCTTTCTGAAATGGGTTACTGGATACTTAAGTAACCAGTAACCCAATGGTGATGTAGAGCTGTGTCGTCTGCATAGTTATTGTCAGTTTATGTTGTTTTTGTACTATATGAGCTAGAGGGAGCTTGTATAGATATTAAATAGGAGGTGATCTGTGGTTGACCCTTAGGGAGCTCTGCATGTGATTTTGGTGGTCTCTGATGTAAAGTTACCTACTGATACAAAAAGTCTGTGCTTTCATCCATCCATCCATCCATCCATCCATTTTCTGTCACTCTTATCCCTCATGGGGTCGCGAGGGGTGCTGGTACCTGTCTCCAGCTGTCAATGGGCGAGAGGCGAGGTACACACTGGACCAGTGTTGTATAGTAACAAAGTAAAAATACTTCACTACTGTACTTAAGTATATTTTGCAGTCCTTTATACTTTTCTGGAGTATAAAATTTTTTGATAACTTTTAGAGAGAGAGAGAGAGAGAGAGAGAGAGAGAGAGAGAGAGAGAGAGAGAGAGAGAGAGAGAGAGAGAGAGAGAGAGAGAGAGAGAGAGAGAGAGAGAGAGAGAGAGAGAGAGAGAGAGACAGACAGACAGACTTGCCTGGGCTTGTTCATCACCACCAACAGGATAAGAAGCTGGTTCAGTAGTACAGCAGGTTCAATTAACCTTGTGGTATAGGTAACGCATCTAATAGCAGAGAGTCCTAATTTTCTTAACTAAATGATACCTGCAGGTGTATCTATTAGCAGGTTTACCACTTCCTGTAGGTTAACTAGGCCTGGTTCATCATTCTACCATGTTCTTGGTATACACCCCTGGTCTAAATTTTGCCTGCACTTGGTTGTGTACATTTTAAAGTGCTTAGCACTGACCTTACTTGAAGAAGGAAAACTGAAAGCTTACAAAAAGGTTGTATTTTCTGACGAAACTTGGTCTAAATTTCTCCTGCACTTGGTTGTTTATATTATTTTAAGTGAATTTGACTTTCAAAGTTTACCAAAATCTAAAAAATGTCATTCAAACTGCATTCGCTTTTTTACTTTTTGCTTATACTTTTTATTACATTACTTGAGTACATCTATTTTTACAGTAATTTTCATAGTTAAGTACAAGACATTTCAGATACTTTAAGACTTTTACTTAAGTAACATTTCAGTCATTGACTTGGACTTTTACCAAAGTCATATTTTGGAGAGGTACCTATACTTTTACTTGACTCCGAGATTTCAGTATTTTATACAACACTGCACTGGACAGGTCAGCAGTCTATCGCAGGGCAACACAGAGACGAACAGGACAAACAACCATTCACGCACACACTTACACCTAAGGAGAGTTTAGAGAGGCCAGTTAACCTAACAGTCATGTTTTTGGACTGAGGGAGGAAGCCGGAGTACCCGGAGAGAACCCACACATGCACAGGGAGAACATGCAAACTCCATGCAGAAAGACCCAGGGTCAGACTTGAACCTAGGACCTTCTTGCTGCATGCAACAGCGCTACCCACTGCATCCCCTTTCTGTGCTTTCAGTAGGATTTAATTCATTCGAGTGCTGTACCATAAAGGCCGACCCAGTTTTCCAACTGTCACACACAGAAACTTGATTGGATAACGTCAAAGCAGCTGGTCATTGTCAAGGAATTTGATTGTTGAAACACAGCTTTTTCAACAATCTTACTGATCATGGGGGCACAATGGCACCAACTGCTTTCCGGATGGGAGGTAGGCTGCGCCGGGCCCAGCCCTCTATGGCCCTCCCAGTTTTAAATGCACTTGAGAAGAACATTCAACAACACATTTGAACAGGCACAGGCAGGCTTGGGGTTTTTTTACACTTTTGTTCTCCGATTGCCATCCGGAGTTAGAGGCCTGGAGGAGGAGTGGGCCATCAAGCCAGGGTCTGGGCTGGGGTTTGGGTGTTGGGGCCTATGGATTGGCTGGGGCTGGCACTTCTGCTCTCCCCAGAAATAGGGTGTGGGGTTCTGGCATGGAGGGTTGGGTTGGTTGGCATGCGAACGGACGGCCTTGTTTGGGAGGCCTTCGAGCTGTATGGGGGAGGCGTGACCAATTGGTCTAGGCACCTCCAGGTTAATGCGTTGGGCTCTGGTTGGCTGGCTTGTCCGGATTGTGTTGACCGCACCTCTGGATGAATGGGCTCGGGGGTCATCGGGGCAATGATCGAGGTGGGGGGTTGAGGCTGGGGTATGGACTGGGTTTGCCCAGGTTGGGGCGGTCTTCGGCCCTGGTCTCAGCTTGTTGCTCCGGTAGTCTGCTCCCCCCCATCATAGTGATGGGGATCACCTCCCAGGTCTGGGGGCTGAATGCCCCTCTGGGATATTGGTACATGGACTGGGGAGCATAGGATGTGTGTGGTGAGTGCATCTTTTCATGTGTATTTTTACCTATCTAAACTAAGGTGATCAGATATACTGCACTTGAAATAAGATGAAGATGAATTGTTCCTATTTTAAGTGTAGAAAATCTTATTCCATTGGCAGACAATCTTATTTAACTGCTCAAATGAAGGACTAATACACTCAATTTTTCAAGAAAATTTTACTTTCAGTACCCTTTTTGCAGAGTACAATTGCCTTTGGCTGTCAGTAAATACATCTTGTATTAAACAATGCTGCATATTTTTCAGTGACGTTATCAAAGGTGTTGGTTGTTGTACCTGTTTTTACATATATATCAAACAGAGCACTATAACGAAAGCAGTAATGCTCCACTTGTGAAAGTAAATCGGTTGAGCTCTCTTTGGCATTAAGAAAAGCAATTCTTAGTGCTACACAGCCAGACTGAAAAAGAACCGCCAAGAGGACCTACTTAACATTTTGTTTCTACCTGGGTTATTAAGATAATAATAATAATAATAATAATAATAATAATAATAATAATTAATAATTGAACTTTATTGATCTCACAATGGAGAAATTCACTTCTGCATCTTAACACATCCCCTTGGGGAGCAGTGGGCTGCCACTGTGCGGCGCCTGGGGAGCAATCAGGGGTTAAGGGTCTTGTTCAGGGACCCAGAGTGCAGGCAGTGGGGATTGAAGATGCATCAGGGCATACTCCAGAAGGCATTTTGATGTCCATGAAAACAGCTGCAAATTCCTGTTGCGCTGGTTTTGGAGCAGTCACTTCTTTTTTGGTCAACTCCTTTGTCCATGTTGACTTGATGCACTGTGGGTTATTCCTGAATACTACGACCAAACTCGAAGAGAGCCATATTGGTTCACTTAGTTAAATCTTGAGCAAAATTGTGGTCATCATGTGACTGATAAAGAATGGCCTTCCCAAAGCTGAGCTTTTGAGAAAACTACTAATACTGTGTTCATTTGCGTTTTAAAATTCCCAACTTATTCTAAAAGGTCATGCATGGGTTTTTAAAACCTTCAGGTTAGTTTTTTTCATGGCATACTTACCAGATGCGGGAACAACAAAAAAGCAAAACGTAAAGCTTCAACAACACATTAGTTATTCTGGAGCAATTCATGATTTATTGTACTACTAATAATAAATAATTTACACCAGTAAAGCTCACAATACATCATACTTTAGGTAACATATGGATTTAAACAGGTGCAACAAAAGTAACATATTTGAACTGGCTGATTTATTATTATTATATTAACATTCATCTTAACAGATATTTAATTTAAAATCTAGCATAGCCTTGTACCCAGTACACTTAACAAGCTGAAGCAAAACATGAATATGTGCAAAGCAAGTACTTCATTTAAAGAGAAAATTGGATCTTCATCTGCAAGACAAACCTCGCCGTGAATCTATCTTTATTATCTATTAACTTTACTGTTTCATACTTAACTTTTAAAAAGGAAAAAAATATGAAATGCAATGAGTACCATGATGCTCAAATATTACAATAAGACAAGCTTTGACGTTTGTTTGTTTAAACAAACTAGTCTTTATACAAGCCTTATCTGTAACACCCTGGAGAAAAACTTTATTGAAGACCACACTTGTTTCTTTTCTCCAGCTCACTGAATAATAAGTCCATCTTAATCACATTTAGGTGTGATAATGTTGAATAAACATGAATCTTAATCACTGCCTCATCTAAACATTATTACAAATTCAGACTTTTGACAGAAGATCTTAATATATAATAATGCTAAAACAATTTAGAAGGTAATTTCTTTACTCCTACTTCCTCTGTCTTGACAAGGCTGTAGGCAATCTATGTGCAATCACCTGTGTGTCAGCTTTGATGAGCTGGAGAAAAATCCACCAACCCTGGGAACATGTGTGTTTATTAGTGAACCTCCTGAGTGGATTCTTACTCATCCATGATTCTGCACTGCGTGCTGCCTCTGGAACCTCTCATTATAGTAACCCTATATAAGCCTGGACGAGTTGCTTGGCTATCTGTCTGTTTGGTAGGATGGTGTTCAGCCTTTCTATGAGCACTGGGGCGACAGTGTTTTGAGATGTGTTCTGGATGTTAATGACCTTAAAAAAAGAACCCTCAGTGCTTGCACTTGTTGTGAATGTACTACAGCATAAGCACCAGTTGATGGCAGACGAAAATGTCAGTCCTCTCACCAGTTTGAATGGCAACAAAATTGGTGCTCTTGCAATCCAACATGCAATCCACCAGCTCACTTGGTACTTATGTTGATATGTCATCATAAATGGTTGCTATCCTCAAATCCTCTATATGGAAATTATCCAAGAAGGCAAAATATCCTACCAATACCCAATGACTTCTGTATCTGGCCCAAAAGCCAACAAAAGCAACCTATTATGAGCAAACAATTATCTTAGATTATGCATGCCAATTTTTTTATCACTTTTCTGCACATCTACCACCAACTTAAATCTGTAATTTAGCTGCAAAGTGATATTCTGTGTTCCTGTTAAGACTGGTCAACCATGTGTGGCATTGCCTTTTCAAGGGTTTCATAGCCATTGGGAGTAAAGTTAGTTTCATTCAAGTTTTAAAAGATATTTGGAAAAAACAATATTATCATATCATGGCTGCATTCAGCTAGTCGGGCCTGTGTCATCTCCCTGTTACAACCATGCACAGTCGCTACATGCATGCTCAGTATGAAGGATTGCTGCAAAGCCATTGACAATGCAGACGACTGTCCACTGTGGCTCTACGCTCTTTCAGGAGGAGTGAATGCTGCTTGGAGAGACTTGACGCAATCTGCTGGGTTTCCTTAGGAAACATTTTGACCAATCTGTCTTGATTATTTGATTTGACTTGTCTCTGCCTTGAGCTGACATGTATTGTGAATTGGCGCTATATAAATACAATTGAACTGAAAAATGTAATTACAAGCCTTGAATTTACTGACTTCAAAATCAGAATCAGAATCAGAAATACTTTAGTAATCCCAGAGGGAAATTATTTTCATAATGGTCAAAATAGGGTTGATTGGGGAGTTGACTCCTTTTCTTTAAAAATATCTTCTCTCAAACGGATTGTGGACAACAGATCTTAGCAGGTAGAATTCAGAACTATTGGTCATTAATAAAGTTATTGCCAGGAGCTCAAAGTCATCTATATCAATGTTAATTTTAGAAGGTTATGCATATTTTCATTGCATACCAATAATATGAAAATCTTTTAGCAATGGTCACCTGGGGACAGCATGTGCTACTAGAGGTAAGGTATTGAGTGATCATTACCTTACCTGCAACTGATGAGCCTTTTCAGACGATAGGTCCACAATAACCACAAAGCCACCTTTAGGTCCACTTTTCAAGACAGATCTGGTGAGCGTTACATGACCTGCTCACAACTCAGGCTGTGAGATGTTCGTTAGATGTTCATCATTTAACAGGTCAGAGAAGAAGCTGTCTCTGTGGTGGCTGGTTTTTGTAAATGATGCTCTGTAGTGACAACCTAAAGGTAAAAGTTTAAACAGTTTGTTTGCAGGATGTATGGGGTCAGCCTCCCTTTGTCTGACCCTAGACCTGTACATGGATGGAGTGACGGTCAGCCCCGATGATCCCCTCTGCAGACTTGTTTGTTACAGTTTGGACCTGCCCTGTTTCGTGGATGAGCCAAACCACTCAGTGATGGAAGAACCCAGAATGATCCGTGGCAGAGTAGAAGATTACCAGCAGCTGTGGAAGGCTCTACTTCTTGAGTTGCCGCAGGAAGTACAGTCTCTGCCAGGCCTTCAGAAAAAACATTACTAGAATAAACACCAGAGCTTTAACCAGAGGAGACTGTAATGTTCAGCGGCGTAGGACCAAATTTGGCCAAATGGTTGCATCCATCAGGGGAGCACAGTTATGGAACACACTGCCAGCTCATGTTAGGGGCTGTGCAACCTTCATAAGTTTTAAAATCTCCTTGAAACATTGGTTGAAAACTAACCAGACATGTGTTCACAGGTAAATTGATCTGTTTCCATGGGCCTGTTAACCTAATTTTATTGTGATTTTATGTTATTGGCATCTTATCTGTTCGTGTCCACTCTGTTCTCTCCCTTAGTGTTTGGTTTAATGTTCACTGTTCTTACCTGCCTTAGGACAGTGGATGCAAATTAGCTGTTGTGCTAATTCTGGCATATTTACATGACATGTTGATGAATGTGCATTGTCCTAATTCAAATAAATAAATAATCCGAACAGTGACTATGTGAGGACTATGTCAGATTAAAGGGGTTCCTAGGATTGGAAGTGATCCACAGCAGACACGGTGTTGTTGAGGCTGGTGAGGGGGGACAGTGTGTGGTGTGTTCTCCGGATACCCAATGTCATCTCCACAGTCTTGAGTAGATTGCACTCCAGGCGGTTGCTACTGGGCCAGTGGCCTTGCTGATTTATTTCCTGTCTATGTGCAGACTCATCACTGTCCTTGATCAGACTGATGACAGATGTGTCATCTGCAAACTTCAGGGGTTTCACAGATGGGCCCACAGATGTCCAGACATTTGTGTAAAGAGAGAAGAGGAGCGGGGAGAGAATGCACTCCTTGGTGAGCATCTGGTGGATGATGTGTGGATTGATGGTATTAAAGGTCGCGCTGAAGTCCACAAACAGGATCCTGGTGTACATCTCTTGGTGGTCAAATTGATGGAAGGAAGTGTAGACCGCAGATGACTACATCATATGCAGACCAGTTTGCAGGAGGCCTATGCTGTCTTTTCAATGCTTCAACACTAGTTGCTCAAAGAACGTCAGGGATAGTTCGTAGTGGTTTAACCCCATGATGGTGTGTTTCTTTGCAACCGGACAATGGTGGAGAATCTCAAGTAGGAGGGAACGTCAGACGGCTCCAGAGACTTGTTAAAGAGCTGCGTGAATATGAGGTAAGCACAAGCTTTCAGGCATGTACTACTAGAGCAGCCTAATCCCCACCTTCCGTGGAGCTGCTTTTCACAGCACCTTATGCCGACAGCTTTCTTGTTTTTGCTTTTTGTCACACATTACACAAAAACATTTAAGATTGTTGAACAAATTTTAATATTAGACAAAGGTAACGCGAGTAAGTTGAAAGTGCTGCTTTGAAAAGAATCAAATGTTTAAAACCATGAAGTCTGCTTTCTACTAGAAAATACTGAAAGAAAATGTCAGCCACCAGTTTTTGACATTAAGCTCAAGCACCTTTGGGTTATGCAGCAGGGTAATAATCTGCTGTACATAAGAAAGCACACCTCTGAATACCTCAACAAAAAGGCTTTGGATTGGCCTAGTCAAAGTACAGACTTTTTATGCTCCAGTGTTGCTGAATTAAAACACTGCAAAGCATAATAGGCAAAAGTTTTCACAAAGCCATCTGAAGGACTCATGCCAATTATGGAAAATGTTCAAAGGCATTTGCAGTTGCCAAGAGATGAGCAAGCACTTGTATGATTCTTTTATTTATTTCACAAAAGGTAAGCTTAGTTTTGGATAGCTCTATCCCTTAATAATTGAAATAATCATTTGAAAACTGCCTTTGCTATTTGATCAGGTTACTTTGGTTTATATATAAAATATCTGTGACAACAACCTATGAGCTGGATTCATATTCTATTTGCACCATATATCATTCTGCTTCTCTGCACAACCAAAGCCGAGGTTAGAAAGGTACACTTATTCTCAGAGAGCTAACAATTTTCTGCATAATTAATGATCCATTCCAAAAAGGCAGAGCCCTCTAAAGGAGCTCTTTAAGGTTAAAGAATAAACCTGATAACACTATTGTCAACTGCTGCTTAGCCAAATTTCAATATTTAAATTGTCACTATGCACCTCAGCAGCTTTTCAACAGAGGATGAAAGGAAGCTATCCTAACTCCAGATACAAACCTAACTCTTACCATATAGGAAGTCAAGCAGAACCACTGCTCCCCGTTTATCTTCTGCATTCAGACACAAGACTGCAACACTTAGGCCTACAGTTTAAATATCTTGGTACTATGGTTCTTATGTCATTATTAAAGGAGCAATAAGTACAAAATTTACTGTAAAATTAATCAAAGTCCTCATTTGTCACCCGGGATGGAAGTAACAATTGGTTCTCTCCATCAACAATGTCTTAGTCAAGTTTTTCTCCTTTCAAAATTAGGGGTACGGTGTGGAACTCCTTCAGTGCAGTGTGCAGCTTGTGTTTACTTCCTGGTTCCCAAACAGAGTGGAGTATTTGGTATTTTATTTTGGCAAAAGAGCAGCAGCCTGTAAATATGGAAGCCAATTAGGGAAGCAGACCAGAAATGGAACAGAATACAACATCATATAACTATCCTGCGTACATAACAGTTCAGTGGAGTTCCACGGCAGCAATGGTCCGTTGAGGAAACGGAATAGGTTGTTGTCAGTTGCAGGCTGTTGTGTATGTGTAGTTCCGATTTGAAACACTAGATGTCATTGCTTATTGCTCCTTTAATAAAACTAACCAAACTTAAGTACATTGAAAAATGCACATTTCAATGTCCTAATCATCTTTTAAAAATAACTTTATCTTCCACATTTTGATGGTAAATGGCTTGTTCTTGTACAAAGTCCAATGACCCCAAAGTGCTTTACACTACAGTCAGTCATTCCCCCATTCACACACACATGTACACCCTGACGGTGGTAAGCTATGTCCGTAACCACAGCTGCCCTGGGGCAGACTGACAGAAGCGAGGCTGCCATGCATCAGCACTACCGGACCCTCTGACCATCACCAGCTGGCATTGCGAGTGAAGTGTCTTGCCCAAGGACACGACTGACATGGTCAGAGCGGGGGATCGAACCGGCAACCCGCTGATTACAGGACAACTACCTCTATATGAAAACCAAAGGACGGCAACTCGAAAGACTTTATAGAAAAACTGGTCTCACTATACACAAAGAAATGTACAATAATCACATTATTCACTATAAGGACTCCATTGCCAGCACTAAATCACAGTATTACTCCAGCTTAATCACTGCCAATCAACATAGCTCTAAGTCACTTTTCTCTATACTCAATAATACTATCAAACCCCAGGACTCTTTCCCCCCGCACCTTTACACAACCTCCTTCTGCAATGACATCATGTCATACTTCACAGGAAAAATCAAGAACATTCACCAAAACCTTGGATCAACGGCTCATCTCAGCACCTCAGTAGATCTTCCCTCGCCTACACAGTCGCTCTCCTCCTTCCATCTTCCCACTGTCTCGGAAATCACAGAGCTCATCCGGAAATCAAAACCATCCACCTGTCAACTGGACCCCTTCCCAACACAACTTGTCAAAACCTGCCTCCCCTCTCTGGTTCCCCTCATCTCCGCTATCATCCGCACCTCTCTCACCACTGGAACTGTCCCTACACCTCTCAAAACTGCTGCCATCACCCCGATTGTAAAAAAAACCTGGTGCCGACCCGATCAACTTCAACAACCTCCGTCCTATCTCCAATTTACCCTTCATTTCCAAAATTCTTGAAAAAACAGTTGCCTCCCAGCTCCATACTCACCTATCTGCCAACAGCCTGTATGAAGAATTTCAGTCTGGTTTTCGGCCACTCCATAGCACTGAAACAGCACTCATCAAAATCACCAATGACCTCCTCATGGCATCTGATTCTGGACTACTCACCATCCTCATCCTCCTCGACCTGAGTGCAGCCTTTGACACCATCTGTCACACCACTCTCCTCAGTAGGCTTTCTTCCATTGGCATCACTAACACTCCGTTGGACTGGTTTATTTCCTACTTCTCTGACCGCACTCAGTTCATTCAACTGAAGACCCTCAAATCCACCCCCTCCCCCGTCACCTCAGGCGTGCCCCAGGGCTCTGTACTCGGGCCCCTCCTCTTCATCATCTACCTCCTTCCCCTTGGCAATATCTTCCGCAAATTTAACATCCAATTCCATTGCTATGCTGATGACACCCAGCTCTACCTCTCCACGCAACCATCGTCCTCTCTTCCCCCCACCTCCCTCACTAATTGCATCTGTGAAATAAAAGCCTGGTTCACTAACAACTTCCTTCAATTAAACAGTAGTAAAACCGAGGTTCTACTCATTGGCACCAAATCAACTCTTTCCAAAACCGACAGTTTCCCACTTATTATTGACAGTTCCTCCATCTCCCCCTCCCCCCAGGTTAAGAGTCTGGGTGTCATCCTCGATAGCACCCTATCTTTTCAATCCCATATCAATAACATTACCCGGTCTGCCTACTTTCACTTAAGAAACATCAACCGCCTCCGTCCCTCCCTTACCCCACACACTGCTGCCATACTTGTGCACAGCCTTGTCACCTCCCGACTGGATTACTGCAACGCTCTCCTCTTCGGCCTTCCTCAAAAATCACTCCATAAACTACAACTGGTCCAGAACTCAGCTGCTCGCATCATAACAAGAACTCCCTCTATCCACCACATCACCCCGGTCCTCCAACAGCTTCACTGGCTCCCTGTGCAGTTCCGCATTCAATATAAAATTCTCATGGTGACATTCAAGGCCCTTCACCACCTAGCCCCCCCTTATCTGTCAGGCCTCCTGCACATTCCCACCCCCTCCCGTGCTCTTAGATCCTCATCTGCTTTACACCTGTCTGTCCCTTCCGCCCGTCTCACCACCATGGGGAGCAGAGCATTCAGCCGCTCTGCCCCCCGCCTCTGGAACTCTCTACCACCCCTACTTAGAAACACGGACTCACTTCTAAATTTTAAATCACAACTCAAAACTCATCTGTTTAAGACTGCCTATTCTCTTTAATTATCAATTTCCCTGTCCCAGCCTCGGTATTTTTTAAATGATTTTTGTTTTGATTTTGTTTCTGACTTTTTACCCTTCTGTACGGTGACCTTGAGTGTCTAGAAAGGCGCCTTTTAAATAAAATGTATTATTATTATTATTATTATATTTTAAAGCAAATTCTGTCACTTCTTCCAGCTTTCTGGCTATGTTTTTAGACCTAAAATTTAGAATCCTGTCACGACCGTGATAGAGTAATCTTTCTTTTGCATCTAAGATCACAATGGTTCGATTAGTTAATTAACCTCCAAACATTCTGAGCCACAATGTGCTTGCCAGTATCCATTCAAAGGCATTACCAGTTTTAAGGTAAATTAACAAAAAATTTAATAGATAGAAAAGCACAAGCTCAATTTCAGTTAAATAATTTGACTACTAAGTATGAACAAAGGCTACTTTGCAGCTGCTGTGTAGAGTTTAAGATGACTGCAAATACAACCTTGATAAAGTTTGCTTGCTTCTTATCCTTGACATTTTCTCACCTGTTCCGCTTGCTAAATTCTGTATGACCCCAGCACCTGGATGAGAGTAGCAGGCAAAACCATGTTTGAGAAAGCGAGATGGATCTTTTGGGCCGACTTAAGCCTGGAAGAGAGGCAAGTTGGGAGGCAAAGAGGATATGCAATAAAAATAGAACTGCTTCATTGTGGCACAAGGCTTATTTCAGGCCGACGGACAGATAGCAGTGCTTTTTCTGAGGAATAGCAATGAATGAAATGCCTCCATTTTTGATAAGAAACTGAAAGTGATATTTTGTTGGAGTTGCTAGATTCAATATATTGGACATCGCTTTGCTGAGGGATGTGAATTGCAAAGCCTCTTTGGGAGGCTGGGAGCCTGCTGGACAGAGCAGTGCAGTTCATGCACAGAGAAACAGTATTCAGTAAAACATTCTATTAATCCTTCTGAGAACAATAAATGGACTCCAGGACAGAGAGATAAAAAGGCTGGAGATGCATTTATATAGCACCTTTTGAAAACTACTTGAATTTTCTTTACATTTTTCACAACCACAAGCTTCATTGTCATTAACTCAGTGCAGTTAATTATTGTGTAGGGAAAATAATAATAATAATAATAATAATAATTCAATCTGAAAAACTCACACAGAAAGAAAAGGCAATTAGAAGATTTTTATTGATACAATATTTTAAGAGTTTGGCGCTCAGACCTCGGCAGGAAAAAATCACGCTGAATTATACTTCAACATGCATAAGCAGGCGTATGAATATTGGGATATTTCCCCCCGGGCCTGAAACTGGTGGTGGAGTGGAGATAAAAAAAGTTTGTTCAGTCCATATGATGATCTGTTTGAGCTAGATGTCCAACTTGGATAAACACAGGTTTGCATGAACTGTCCATGATGAGCAAGCATGAAGCGACTGTGGAGAGGAAAAACTCCCCTTTGGGAAGAAACCTCTGGCAGAACCAGGCTCAACATGGCGGTCTTCTGCCGGACCGTTTTAAGGAGTGACTGGGAATTCCATAAGAGTCCAGGAGGAATTACACTCTGATATGGACGAGGTTGAAGGAGGACCGTAGGTAAGCCAGGCGGAGCTGTGCTACGATGGTGGAGAAGGGGATGGAGGTGGGTTGAATCCGGTCATCAGAGTCCAAACCAGACACGCGCAGCCACCGCTTGCTCGCTGAGGAGAAGGCCGAGACAAGGATGTGGAGTTCTTTTAAGATGAACCCAGGACACTGATTGGCTTCGAGGAGGAGCAGTTCAAAGCTGATTGGCTTGCGTCGGAGGCGGATGAGTCTCTGATGGAGGTAGGCAATAGAGTTTCTTCAGTCTGAATTTTCGCTTAAGCTCCATTAATAATAAGAAGAAGAATACACATTTTTAAATATTTTTTACAAATGGTAAATTGCCTGTACTTGTATTGCGCTTTATGAAGTCCGACAACCCCAAAGCGCTTTACACTACACTCATTCACCCGTTCTCACACACATTCACACTCTGACGGTGATATGCTACATTGTAGCCACAGTTGCCCAAGGGCAGACTGACAGAAGAGAGGCTGCCATACATCGGTGCCACCAGGCCCTCTGACCACAAACCACATAAAAATATGAATGGTTGTGTGCATATGTACTCAGACTTGCTGAGCCAATAAACTACCTTTCACTACAGATGTAGCTACAGGTCTCCTGGAGTATGTGTCTACCACCTTTGCACATCTTGAGACAAAACGTTTTGTCCATTCTTTGCAAAATAGCTTAAACTCAGTCAGTGTGGGTGTAGAACATCTGTGAAGAGCAAGTTTCATGTCTTGCGAAAGATTTCCGGTTGGATAACATGCTTTGTAGTAAATTTCCTGTTCCTGCAGAAGACAAACATGTTGATGCTATGATGCGGGCCTCGTTGTGCTTCAGCATGGGGATGGTGTGCTCAGGGTGATATGCAGTTTTAGTTTTCTGCCACATATAGCCTTTTGCCTGTAGGCCAAAAAGTTTGGTCTCGTCTAACCAGAGCACCTTCTTCCACATGTTTGATGTGTAACCTTTAAATGATGTATAGCAAACTGCGTGTTCGACCACCCGCTGCTTCCTTTAAACTATTTTAAGTGCAGGACTAAAGGTTGTCCTGCTGACAGATCCCCCCCCCTGAGCAGTAGAAGTCTTCAGCTTCTCCGGTTAGTTTTGGTCTTGAGAGATTTTTTTTTTTTGGGGGGTGGGGGAGGGTCTGTTCTTTTTGCTCAGACTGTCGGTTTGGGCTGTGCCTTACACTTTTTCTATTCAAGTGATGAATTGAACAGTTCTCAATGAGATGTTTAGAACTTGGCATAATATTCTATAACCTAACCTTGCATCTCGATTACTACATCCATGGCCTTTCTGATGTGCTACTTGGTCTTACAGCTGCTTTTTCACTGTTTTTAACAAACCTCTGAGACCTTCACTGAACAGCTGTATTAGTACTTATAGGTTAATGTAATCACAGGTCAACTTTTTCTGCTAATTAGGTGATATCTGAATGCATTCGGTGGCACTGGATTTTATTTAGGGGAATCAAAGGAAATGCATTCCAAAAATATATATAAACAAATAAAACTTTAGCTTGTCATTTGCAAAAATGTAATTTTTTCCCAACATTTTGATAATTGTGAAATTAGTTGTATAATCTATATTTTTGAAAAGGAAAACCATTTTGTCTGTTTTCTGAATTATTTCAACATTAAATGTAAAGCAAATAAATAAAGACCTATATTTTCAAATAACAGTTTGATTTACTTGTGGCATCAAGACAGCCTGAGGTCTGTTCAGAAATGATCCTATATGCAACCTGTTCGTAAATTCATCCATGTTGTAATCCGTTCAGTTTTCAATAAATTTCCCAGGAGCCACTTCTGTATTTTTTCACCAGCTTGCTTGAGGCTGTTATCCTACTATCCCCTAAAATGTCTTGCACTGTATACAGTGTTTTCAACTGGAATATGTCTGGAAGTTTCTTCATTCATATTCCAGAGTAGAGGTCCTTGTCACAGAGGAATCTCCCACTGAAGAGCTGCTGACGCCAGCGTGGTTTATAACTTTGTGGGTAGTAGTAATGAGGTGGTTCTCAGGGCTTATTTTTATTCTAAATCACATTGCTGGGTGTTATGGCGAACGAAAATCAATGTGTTTTTCATGTGATCAGAGGATTTTGCTAAAGTCTGATGGTTAGCTATTCAGATGCCTAAGGGTAAAGTCCTAGCTGGATGCCCTTTCACTAGCAGGAAGTAATGTTTGGACAATTTGGAGAACATACCTGATTGATTACTAAGGTGTAAGACATGGTAAAAACACATGTCAATGTCTTAGAATGAAAGTAGTGCATTTCCTTAAATTTACAAAAGAAAACTACTTGTGCAGATGTTACGGCTGGACGATATAGAAAAAAAGGCACATCGATAAAATAGAAATCATATTGATCGATAATTGTCAAAACAAAAATTCAAAACATACATTTTAAGTGCAGCCCTGACCATTTTATGCTATTGCTTACTGACCCATTTTTTAATAAATGGATTCAAACACAACCCTTTATTCAACCAACTTTTTACCAAATCTGTAAGTGTTAAACAAGAAAAAAAGAAACACGCTCTCTGAACTCTCTGAAGGCTGACGGAGCTTTCCTGGGTCTGTGTTTGTGATTGGTTGGGAGGCTGTAATGACTGTAGTATTAACCTACATGATAGGATAGACTGCGCTGTTTTTATTGAACTTTTTATTGACCCCCTTTTTTTCTATTGAACCACACATCTATCGATCGATATATATTATTAAATTATCATCCAGCCCTAGCAGATGTATCCAAAATAAATCACGACTCGCTAATTTAGATAAGGATTCCTAATGTAGATGTCAAAATAACATTTTATGTTATCTTCTTAATAGAAATATTGATTGAAATAATTGATTCAAATTTAATCTGTCGGAGACGCAAAGCTGCACCGGTCCGTGATTTCTGCTTCGGTGTGACTTTCTTATATAGGTCTATGAAAGTAAGACATATAGAGTGCCATCTAGTTTTCATATCTACAAATTGCAGGCTGCAGTCAAACTACGGGACAAAAAGTGTCCCGTACGAGACATTTCATTTTGGCTCATTATACAGGACGTTCCAGCGAACACGGGACAGTTGGCAACCTCCTGCTCTGTGTTAGATGTTTTGTTACTCCCATGCCTCTTTTACTGATAATGTGAGTTACAAAAATATATGTAATAAATACTATATTTGTGTAGCATTGGAGCGGATAGTCTCAATTGGAGGGAATCGTCGCAATTGGAGGCCTGGCTATGTGCTGTTGAAAAACTAGCAGATAACTGAGGCCCCTTAGCCAGTGTTGAGCATAACAGATAGTTTTGTGTAACAGTCTTTTAGCAGAGCCAGCACAGGTGGGACCTTGGGATGGCTGGGTGACAGTACGTAGGAAGCATAGTCTTAGATGATCCTTTTGTTTGTTTTTTGGGCTGACTCTTCTCTCACCACAATCAGCGTCACCTGCTGCAGCTAATTAACACCAACTTGTTTCACCTGGGACTCCGTCTTCTTATACCTGGCTCCCACAACCATGCTCTGCCTGATCCTCTCACTGCCTGCATGAGTTTTCCCCTCGTGTTTGTTTTGCACCACCTGTCGATCCTGTGTTCTTCCTTCCCTCACTAGACTGTCATGCTTGTGTTTATGTGCACCACCCGCTTCGTTGTGTTCCTCTGTGGATCCAGTGCTCGCTCTGCCTTCTCTGGGGGTTCACCGGCTTCTAATCTGGGGTCCGTTCTTCGTACGTTGCTTAAAACATCCAAGATCAAATGACACATCCAAGATGATTTCATCCGGCTAATCATGATCCGGCTAATTGGGTTCTTCGAACACACCTGTTGTTTAGGATTAGTATCGCTGGATTGAGTTATCTGAGATAACTGCGCGTTCATGCGTTTGTTTAAAAGGGGAAATGTATCGATAGTAGAAACAATGATCAGCAACGCTGCTATTGACTGTTCAGCATGGCCAAAGAACGCCCACAGTTTTTCTCCCAATCTTAATCAGAACACGAGCTTTTAATGGAAGGTTATGCCGAATTTGAGTCATTAATTAAAACGACAGGGAACACCTCAAAGTCTGCTAAAGCCAGGAGAGAGGGCTGGCAAAAAGTAGCAGACAAATTAAATGTGTAAGTACTGTTCATGTTAGATGTTTCTATCACTTTCTACAGTATGTATTTTTGCATTTTAATAATTTCATATTTACTTTGTTCTTTTATGTCAGAGACTCCACGGGACCCACTAGAACATGGGGACAAGTAAAAGTGAAATACAAGAATATTCTACAAAATGGTAGCCTTCAATTATTATACTTTATTTTAAAAAGCAACTTCTTCCTCTTTTTTAAAAGCCACTGTTAAATGATGTTTGTCTGTTTATAACAGCCACCAAGAAAAAGGCTGAAAAAAAACAGGTTATTTTTACTTTTGTTGCATGAAGCATGTTTCACCCTTTCTTTTTTCCCAAAATGACACATAGTGCCATCCGTGCCCTATATAAACGGCATCTTCAACAAAAAATTTAGTATTTTGACCTGAAAAAACACAAATTAAGAGGAGAAATTGAACTCCACAACTTGAAAAAGAGAAAAATTGCACTAGAGATCGAGTTGCTTCAAAAGGACCTTCAGAGTAAGTTCTAATACACCATTTGACAGTAGTATTGCTGACTTTACATAACTATCTCTTATTGCAGGAAAAATATGACTTGCTGGCTTTTCTTTATAAAGAATTGTTTAAATAAAACGACAGTAACTAAGCATTGTTTGTTTTGTCTTTTATTAAACATTAAAAAAATGGTGTTCCACAATTCTGTCCCGTCCTCTGCCACTAGGTGGTCCAAGTGCACTGGCTGGACAGATTTCCCTATCTCCTCCGTTTATAAAGCTGCGATCTAATCCTGTTTACATGAAATAAGCCTGCTCGCGAGCAGGTTTAAGGTTGCGCACATGTTGCTTTGACAGCAAGTCCAGGAGGAGTTTCGAAGAACCAAACGATCCAAGATCATGCCAAATCGTCAACAATCAAATCCAGCTAACTGAGTTAGCGACGTACGAAGAACGGACCCCTAGTCATAACTTGGACTGTTTTCGATTTCTTGGTTTCAGCCTAAGCCCTTAGGACAGCTGCTCACTGCTCACATTCACAACAGCTTTACGAAGACCAGCCATTTACACAACAGTTCATTGCACTGTAAAACCCCACTGAATTATTACTTCCACAGAAGAGGGATATGATGGTGTATTGTTCTATTACTGGTCCGCTTCTCTTACTGGCTTCCATGTTTGCAGGAAGCTGCTCTTTTGCCAAAATAAAATACCAAATACTGCGCACTGTTTTGGAAACCCTGGGGGCTTTCATATAATTGGCTCAGGAACCAGGAAGTAAAAACGGGCTACACTCTGAACCAAAGTATTTTTGGACCGTACCTCTAGGTTTGAAAGAAGAAAAACTTGACTAAGAAATTGTTGATGGAGAGGACCAATTGTTTAAAGGGAATGGTACTTCCATCCCAGGTGACAAATGAGAATGATATATGTTGAATTTACAGTAAATATCTAACTCATTGCTCCTTTAACAGACTATGGTAATTTGCAACACCATATTCATAAACGTGACATTAGAAACATCAGTGATCGTAGTCAAATGGTTGCCAAGGGCCTGGCAACATCCAATCCTATCTGAAAGAGCTGGCGAAGGGTGAATGTAAATACTGTAAGATTGTTATTCATACTGGTGGTAATGACACCTGGTAATGCTAGTCAGATGTCACTCAAATTAGTATTGCTTTGGTTTGTACTGTAGGTTTGTCAAAACCATGTCGGGCTCTGTGAATTTCTCTGTTCTCCTTCCTGATTTGATCAGTGATGGCATATTTAGTCACATTCTGTCATTCAACCACTGGTTGCCTAGGCAGTGTCCTGAAAACAACGTGGGGTACATTGATTGCTGATGAACATTTTGGCAAAAACCTATACTGATCCAGGGATATAGGATTAATTCCACTTTGGACAGAGCAGCTCTTTTTTTCAAGGAATCTGGCTGAATTTATAATTTCTCCAAAACACTGAGGCTAGTCTGGCCTGGATTCGGTTTAGCTGTGACACCTTCCCAGAGGGGGGCATCGGCTGAACTGCTGCTTCCAACAACTTCATGTTCTTCTGCAACAGTTATAAAAGTGAAGATTTGTCCATTTTATATTAACATTTCATTGCCAGTTAACACATAAAACAGGTGTTTGTTAGGTTAAATTTGATTTTTTTTCTAGTAAACGTTACATAATTGTTTGTTGAAGACTTAGCGAGCACCTTTATTATGTGCTATCTGGAAATTTAAACGTTCACAACTCCAGTCCTCAAGAGCCGGTGTCCGAACACTTTTAGGTTTCTCTGCTTCAACATACCTGACTCCAATATGAGCTCATTAGCAGAGTTCTACATGCTAGTAATCTAGTTTAGCCGTTTGATTCAGGTGTGTAGGGAAAGGGACACATCTAAAAGTTGCAGGTATAGATGATACTTGGCCTGATCTTTCAGTGGTTAACCCCGTCTCTCTCATACAAAGCTATGGAGTAGGCATTGAATGTGACAAGCTGTTTGTGCTTCAATTCCAGTCCTCAAGGTCTGGTGTCCTGCAACTTTTATATATGTCTCTGCTTCAACACCACTGAGTCAATTAATCAGGTTTATCAGGACTCTGGAGAACTTGACTGCATACTGATGAGGTAACTCAGCCATTTGATCCAGGTTTATTGGACCAGGGACACATCTAGAAGTACCAGGCCACCGGATCTCAAGGCAAAGGCAAGGGAAGTTTATTTATATAGCACATTTCAGTAACATGATGATTCAAAGTGCCGTACATGAACAAAAATAAATAAATTACAAAGGAACAGAACACAGGAAAAGAAAACATTACAGAGGCAGTGGAATAGTAACTTTTCTGAAAGCTACAACTCAAGTAGAAAAGTGCTTAATTGTTTTGATACATATACTGGTTTTGTTTCTTGTTAATACAAATAAACTAAATCCCTGCGAATCTCTGATCTAAAATAGTTTTGTCCAACTTTTCTGAAAGCTACAACTAAAACAGAAAGCAAAAATAGCAGAGGAGAGGAAGAAAAAGCATCCATAATAGGTGAGGGGCGGTGAGTTAAAGGGGTGTGTGTTTATAGCTATGTTCGTGTGTGTGTACACATGCATGTGTTAGTAAGTCTGTGAACACTGACCCAGGTAGCCCCCCCCCCAGCCCTAATCTTTGACAAGTGATGGAGTGGTTATAAGTCAGCTTTGGTAGAGCTCCGATTCAGGTCTACAGATGGCATGAGGGAAGAGAGTGGGCAGTCGGGGCAGAGCGTCTTGTTTACATAACATCCAGGAGAAATTGACATAGCCAGCTGCCCAAGGCTGACACAGGGAGCCAGGAAAGATAATAGCATTGTCTTTTTTTTCTTTGGGGTGGTCAGGCTTACTCTAATTTTCTGTCTTCCTTAAAGTGTGACTGGTACATCTCGATGGCGAATCCAAATGGCCAAATTTGTGGTCAATTCCGCCAAGCTTTCCAAACTCTATTCCCTCCCACCACTAAGTTCAGACAGCAACTGGCCTGCGATTCTGTACAAGGATCGCATCCAGTTTGTGATTCTGCTCACACAGCATTTGAGTCTGTGTTGGTAGCACGGCATATCCCTTCTCACAGTCCGGGAAGCCTTGCAATGGTCAAAACAGCTGCCGAGGTTTGTCGAATTTCTCGAAACACCAGGTAACAGCCAGCCCCCCAAAAAGCAGAAATCCTGTTATTACAAATCCAATTACTGTATGTAAGTATCTTCAACATCCTGGACCAAAAACATGGACAGACACACAATCCTCCACTTATCCCAGGAGTCCATCATGTATCCAGCTGAAAATGTCATGTCGGGGCACAAGAGCTCTGCTTTGCCCAGTCTTCTGGTTGAGAAAATATGATCAATTGCATTCAGAGACCAGCTGACCAGATCCATGATTTACAATTTGGAAGACATGCAAAGGAAGGCTCCAAAAAGCAGAAGCAGGAGAGATATGGGGAGGGAGAGGAGAAAGAAAAGCGTCCGCCTTCACCGATAGTAGGAGAAAAAAATATTGAGTGCCGGAATTGGAGACCCTTGCTCTAGACTTAACTGGCTCACAGATTATCTGATTAACTGTTTTTCTCTCTTAGATGAAGCCACAAAAGAAGCTAGTAGTGCCATTAACACTTTGCTTTTTTTCATAGAGAAAGTACACCTGCATCAGTGCTTTTGTGTTCTTTTTGTACTCTGTCCCCTAGTTTTTACCCCAGCTGGTCATGGCAGATGACTGTACACACTTAGCCTGGTGAAGATTCCTGTGTGCGGTCACTACATGTATGCTTGGTTCGAGGGATTGCTGCAAAGTCAATGAAACAATGAAAGCGACTGTCCACTGCAAGTCTGACTCAATGTAATCTGAGTTTCCTTAAACAGAATACGTTTTAAATTATTTGAAAAATTTACTGAGCTTGACTACATTGTTTGATAACTAGGAACCTTCGGAAACCCATGTTCTTGGAATCTGTTTGTACGATTTGATTGAATTGACTTTTTTGAGACGTGTTGTAAAATTGTAAATAAACTGACTTGAATTGAATTGAAAGCCCACTTCACCCTGTAAAATCTGATCTAAGCAAAGAAGAAAACGTCTGAAATTGAATTTTTTTGCACTCAATGATGAAGCCTTCAATTGTGTATAAAAATGTATGAGCATTCAACCCCAAAAACACTATCCCTACTGTCAAAAGCATTGTGATGAAAAAAATTGCTTTGTGCCTTTTTCAGCCAATGGGACAGGCATCTTATCAAAGACAATACCAAGACGGAAAAAAAATACATCAAGGTTCTCAACAAGGTTCTCTTGGACAGCATCAGACGTTTTATCGTTACAATGACCCAAAACACACTGATAAAATGTGGAAATGGTTAGCCCAAAAACTGTATTGTTTCGGGGTGGTCCTGCCAGACTCCCACTTGACTCTGATAGAGAATAAGCAGAGGGAGACAAAGATGATAGTGATGACAATAACTCTTCCAAGTTCAAAGACTTCAAGCTCATTGCAGATGGCCTAAGACTGCTAGAGAAATGCAAAACGCTTGTCAAAAATTCTGGGAAGCCTTTTGTTTCAATAGCCAATAATGGCTTTTTCATTGATAAAGAATGACATGAACCATTTGGACATGACATTTTTACTTTTAATTGTAAATTAAAACAGATTTGTTTTCAAACTTAATAGTTGTACAGTCTTTTTATCCATTTACAAATACCTCTTTTAATTTCTGATCAGAAAATAACTGCTTGGTTCAGTTGTAATGACTTATCTTCCAGTAAATCTGCCAGGGTTGTGAATCATTTTGGGCCTTTGCTATATGTCTCCAGCATTTGTCTGAGTCTGACAACAACCAAACTAAATGGTTTGTTATCATGAGGTGGAAGGACTTCTTTTAATCAGTGCTCATTAATCACACTACTATTAGCAATCATGTTTGTCGAGCGGCAAAGATGGATTGATAAAACAATTGCATTGTTACGCATTGTTAAAGAAGTGGAGAAAAACTGAGGAACCACAGCTTGTGGTGCCGCCGTCAGACTCTGGAAGATAACTCATAATATTGGAGTGATGAATGATGGTGCTGGCACACCTGGAGATTCTGCTAAGGAGTGAGCAGAGGGCTGTTGATCTAAATCATTGATGGCTTTTAGTGATGGCTCACACTGAGGTCCTACCAATGAGGAGAGCGGCTTCCTAACACAAAGCACGTTTTCTGTTAGAGCAGCCCCTGTAACAGGATTGGAGCACGTGGGAGTCTCTTTTTGCAGCTTTCCATTGCTGTCGGACCGACAGTAACAGATATCCTGTTAGAGGAAACAAGGAGGGGAGGATGCTCTAGGCGCAACAGACTTGTCTATTACAATTACACGTCACATATTTACACAAGAGATCATTCTTATTTATTGATCTAAAACCATTTGTAAAGAATACATAATAAAACACTTTGCTTTGTGTTTATGTAAAACAAGGAGCTCAAGCCAGATGTTTAGCTTAAAGTTTAAGTTACCATAATGATATCCAGCATATGAATCAAAATCAATTTCCAGATTAGCTAGCTTCAGTTTGGACGGCTACACACTACAGACCTTATATGATCTGCCGAAAAATTGTGCATGCTCTCAAGGGGTTTAAAAAGTATTCATACCCCTTTAACTTTTCCACCTGTTGTCAAATTATAACAGCACACTTCAATGTGATTTATTGGGATATTGTCTGATGGACTAACTCAAAATGTGGCATAAATGTGAAATAGGAAAACAGTACATTATCAACATTTTTTATATATCAAAATCTAAAATGGATTATGCGTCTTTGGATTCAGACCCTTTAGGTTTCCAATTTGTACCAAAACCTTTAGCTTTCCTTTGTTTCATGATGTGTATGGCGCGTAACGTTAGTTTTCTACCCAGCTGGTAATAACATTTCCACACAAAAGGTTGGAAATTACCACAATGAAAATTTCTACTGGTACATAAATCAACCCATGGTCCCTCATGCCTGCTGCTGCTTTTTTAATTTGGTCAGTCTGGTTCATGTTTCTTTATTTGCATTTTTCCTCCAGCCTTTTGAAATTATTATATTGAAAATTACTTTTTTTTTTTTTTTTTTTTTTTTTTTTTTTTCCTCCCAGTGTCCTGTCTAGCAATGTGGCAATAAAAATTGATATCTTAATGCCAAATAGAGCTCGACAGATTTTACTTTCACAAGTGGAGCAAACAGCTTTCGCCATAATGCTCCGCTTGATTTGTGCGTGTAAATAGCTTTATTGTGATTCCTGCAGGGAGAATTTCAAATTATATGGACACTACAATGGGAAAGTAGGAGAGTAAAGGAAGAACAAGAAGAGAAAAAAAAAGAGAAAGAAAAGGGTGAAAGAAAGAAGAGATAGAAGGAAGAGAATGATAAAACGTCCTCTGTCTGCTCCATCACCTGGAAAGAGACACAAAAACAACAGCACAACCAACAGACATAAAGCAACAGATACAATCGTGTAACACCTTGATACCATTGCTAAATCATATGTATTATTATTTAAGCTGACATGTGTAATGTGATACCTAAAAAAGAAAGTAAAAGAAAGTAAATAAATAAATTATAGCCTTTCTGTATATAAGTGAACATTTAATACCTGGGACCCAGCACCTGTGGGAGTTTGTGAAAGTGCACTAGTTTAGGTGAAAGTTATCCAGAAGGAAATATATTGATAGTGATTGTGGAGAACCGAAGACCCACCTTCCCTAAGCACAGAGGCAGGAGTCAGGGGACCCGTAACCCCGGACTCCCAAAGGGGCCACCAAAGCAGTGCGCCCGAGAGGGGCCTTCACAGGAAATCTGCAACCCCCCCCCCCGAGGAAAGAGGAGAGACGACCCCGAGGAAATCCCCCAGCCACCGCAATGCCGACGCCCCCAAGAGCCGCGGGGACGAGCCCGTGGGCTCCGCCGGCAGCCGGCCGCGCTGAAGTGGTCCCGGCCATGGGCCCTGGGGGCCAGAGGCCCCAGGGGCGCCCCGCCCCCGCGGCAGGGGCCCCGGCCGCCCCCCGGGGGGCCAGGCCCCGCGAAGCCACCGCCGGTAATGGGCCGGCACCCACCCGGGAACCCGCCCCAAACCCGAGGACCGTCAACGTGCCAGAGGGCCAAGGCGCCCGCCAACGCAGCGGAGGAGGGAAGGACGTGGGGGGATGGGCTTCGCACCTATCGGAGACTTGAGATGATCTTGGGAGAGGGAGCGGACCGGACCCGAACCTGGGAAAAAAAAAACTCATTCACACCATCCCTCCCTTGTGCCCCACTCGCCACACACAGACACACAAAAAAAAAAAAAAAAAAAAAAAAAAAAAGGACGCTGTACACACATTCACATCCAAAAATCCCAAGTGGGGGGGGGGGGTAACCACAATTCAACAATACCACTGCCTGTGCCCGACCCCCGGCCCCGCCCCCGGACCAGACGCCCCCCGGAGCAGGCCCCCCAAAGAGGGGGGGCCGACATGACCCGTACGGGCCATCCGACCAGAGCCCCCCCTCACCCACTATATACCTAATAAACCCCCTCCCACCCCGACCTTACCCTAGCCACCCCTGCCCCCCATCCCTTCCTGGGGAGAGCAGAGGCGTCAGCCCCAGATCCGGTAATCCGCTGGCTAGCCGCAGCAGCCCCCCGCCAAGACCCCGGACAAAGTGGCCCGCACCTCCTCCAGGCCCCAGACTCCGTGCCGCGATCGGAGATCGGGGGTGTGCAAAAGACCCCCGATCCTCCCTACGCCCGCTCAGATGTTGTGTTGTTGCATGTTGATCTCAGGTGTGTTTAAAACTGGGAGCACCGAAGGGGGTGCACGGCACAGCCCACCCCCCCTCCGGAAGAAAGCTGGTGCCAGCGCCCCCCCTCCAAGCAACTACCCAGAATCCTCAATGTCTAAATGCGAGAGGGGGTGAAGGGAGCCGCCCGGGGCGAGGCTCACACAACATAAGCCCCCCCCCAGACGTCTTCCCCCCCACCCCCCCATATCATGGCCTACATGAATGTGTGTTTTGAAAATGTTTGGAGTGAAAGTGTCTAAGATGCATGATAAAATTGGGGAGAGGGACGTCACCAGAAAGTGGCAACCTCCAGAAACGCCCCTCCCCAAGGACCTACATGTGTGGCGGCGTGATGGAGCAGGCAGAGGGAGGAGTCCGGGGATGGGGAGCAAAGGACTGGGGAGCCAACCCAGGGAGCCAGCTCCCCTACTGACTCCAATAGGCACCCCCGCTCCCCGAAAGCCCCACCCGGAGAAAGGGGCCCCTCCAGCGGCACCACCATAGCCCGGGGGCCGGGGAGAGGCCGCAGGGCCCGCCAGCCAACCACCCACCAGGACCAACACCTCCACCCCCCAGCCACCCCCCATGCCTACTGTATTTAACACCCCCCCCCCCCCCAAAAAAAAAGAATTAATAATAATAATAATAATAATCTATATATAAATAAATAAATTAAAAAATAAGTTAATAAGATGGGGGACCCTGGCCAGCCAGCCCGCACGAGCCATCCCGAACCCCACCCCCCAGGTGAAACCCGCACCGCGAGACTACACGGACCAGGACCGGGACATGGGGCCGGACACAAGCCCACCAGAACGTCCACCAAACCCCCCCCCCCCCCCCCCCACACCACCCGTAGATTTAACCCCTCCCCAACACTAACATTCAAACATCTCACCATACATTCGACACTAGACATCCAAGCTGGGTAAGTCACTACTCCCCCTCCCTCCCCTCCCCCCACTAGCAGAATGCCACCCCAAAGAAGGGGAAGAGCATCTGCCCTGAGATGTTAATGGCCATGCCCCCCTACCAGCTCAACAGGCCCCGAGGCCCCCCAGCGCGCCAGAGGCCCCGTGCAGGGGAGGACACCCGGGCGCACGCCGGCCCAGACCCCAAGCGGCACACCCCCCGGAACCGGAACCCCCGAGGCCCCGCCGGGGCCCCCGCCCGAGGGCGGCGCGCCCCAGGGACCCCAGGCCCCCAGACCCCCCCAGGACCCACCCAGCGACAGCACAGCTACCAGGTCAGTAACCCACGTCCGTCACCGCGTAGCTCCCCAAGGGCGCCGCAAGCGGCGCTGTGGGCCACCCGTAGGCCTCCCAAGCTCCTCCCAGATGGGGGCAACAGACCCTGGAGTCAGACCCACCAAGCGCCCCACTCCAAGTGCCCCCAGAGTCCCAGGAACCCCTCCACCCACCCACTGCGCCCTTCAGGAAGCAACCCACCGCCCCCCATTCCACTAAGTGATAGTGCTAATCAAAGGAGCCCAAAGAGATCGAACAGATGTGGATGCAGATGCTGTCTCAAGATTAATATGATCCAACAAAAGATCTCTATACTGATTAATACTGAGATTCTCCTTACTTTTCCAATTCATGAGGATAGTTTTCTTTGCGATACATAGTGCAGTAAAAACCATGTAAACTATTTTATTCCCCAGCGGGCTTTCCTCAAAATTACCAAGCAAACAAACTGATGGGGAAGGTGTAATTTTACAGCTCAAGCACTTTGATAAGTCCTTACATATCTGTGTCCAGAACCTCTGGACTGGTGTGCATAACCATAACGCATGAATATAATTATCAGGATGATTGCCTATGCAGTGTGGACAGATATTAGATTGTGCCAGACCCATCTTGAATAATCTTTGTCCTGTGTAGTGTACACTGTGAAGGATTTTGTATTGTATTAGTTGTAAGTTGGTGTTTCTAGTCAATTTGAAAGCCCAGAAGTCTTGTTCAAAGCTGACTGATAGATCTTCTTCCCATTTCATAATAGGAAGAGATATTGAATCATCTATTTTAGTCAGTGTCCTGTATGATTTAGACAGTAGTTTGGGGGGGTTTAAATCTAGGAACTCTAATATATTACTTGGAATTTGTAAACCACCTTTAATATGCTTAAATTTTTTTCTAATTATAGATTTAAGTTGTTCATATTCCAAAAATTTATTTTTACTAATGCCATATTGCATATTTAGTTTGGAAAAATTGATGAACTCGGTTCCATCAAGTAAATGTTCCAGATATTCAATACCTTTATTCTTCCAGTATGTAAAGTTTATCATATTATTATTTTGTAGGATGTCAGGGTTGTTCCAGATGGGTGTACGACTGCATGGGATAAGTGACGACTTTGTAATTTTAAGAAACTCCCACCATGCTGTCAGAGTAGAGCTGATATTGATATTTTTAAAGCATGTATGCCGTTTTATATTTGAGCTAATAAACGGCAAATCTGAAATCATGATATTATTGCATATTTTCTGTTCTATATCTATCCAGGGCTCGTCTAAAGGATTTTGCTTTATCCATTTAGTGATATATTGTAGTCTATTTGCCAAGTAGTACTTATGGAAGTTAGGCAGATCTAGTCCCCCTCTGTCTTTAGTTTTCTGTAGCGTCTTTAAGCTGATACGGGGCGGTTTATCTTTCCAAAGAAATTTAGAGATTAAAGAGTCTAGAGATTTAAACCAGTCAGATGATGGTTTATTGGGGATCATTGAAAATAAGTAATTAATTCTAGGTAAGACCATCATTTTAATCGAAGCTACCCTACCCATGAGTGAAATTGGAAGCGATTTCCATCTATCCAGGTCATCTTCTATCTTTTTTAAAAGTGGGATGTGATTAGATTTTACTAAATCCGCAAGTTTAGACGACACAGTGATACCCAAATATGTGATGTTTCCTGAGCGCAAATGTAAATCTAGGGGGTTTTGGAAAGAGCAATTAATTGGCAGTACCGTAGATTTAGACCAGTTTATAGAGTAATCAGAAACCTTTGAGAAGGATTCTAGTAATCTAATTATTTGAGAAAGGGAAGAGTTTGAGTGCTGAAGATAGAGTAATACATCATCAGCATAAAGACTAATCTTATGCTCTATATTCATGCATTTTATACCTTTAATAACCTTTGTTTGTCTAATTGTTGCTGCTAGAGGTTCAATAAAAATGGCAAAAAGTGAGGGGGAAAGTGGGCATCCTTGCCTAGTGCCCCTCTGGAGACAAAAGCTGGAAGATGTTTGATTATTTGTCCTGACACAGGCTGTAGGAGAGCTGTATAAAATTTTTAACCAATTTATAAAAAAATTGCCAAAACCAAATTTATGCAGAGTAGCGAATAAAAAATTCCAATTTACTCTATCAAATGCTTTTTCTGCATCTAAAGACATTATAATAGATTTATTATTTGTACTGTAGGAATAATCTATTAAATTAAGTAATCTGCGTGTATTTGTGGAAGACTGCCTTCCTCTGATAAAGCCATTATTGAAAATTACTGATGGAATATTCTATCACTGTCACTACTCTCTTGTCATTGTAGACTGACTCTGGATTTTATAGGAAAGATGAATTAATTTGACTGTATAAAGAATGACCCAAAAAGCATTGAGTGGGCATGGGTGCAGAGCAGCAGAGCTTATTTGTCTTGCACCCCGTGGGGTTAAAACATTAAGATTTGGAGGCCAACACAACAAAATAGAACCAAAATGGAATTGCAATGCTGAAAAATGAAATCCGACACATTTTATGAAAGAAGAGTTGTGATAATTACTTTTTATTTCGCAATTTATGTTTACTGTGTCTACACTTTTTTCCTGCAATTTTGATGAGGGCGGAACCCAAGTGCACCCTTAGCATTCTATACAAATACCTTCAAATTTTAATTTTGGTCTCATATGACCAGAACATGTTTATCCCAATGTTTATTGTGCCCCTCAAATGGTTTCTGGCAAATGGGAACTTCTTTTGACAAATGTCATTCTTCTTTCCACTCCTCCATAAAAGTCAGAATTGTGGATTTGAGGATGATTGCCAGTGTTGAAATAAACATTCAAAGCTGGGTGTGATTCCCTCCCAAAGCATGATCAGACACAAGTAGCTTTGTTCAACAGGTTTTACTTCAGTCTTCTCTCCACACAATAACCGTAAAAACTGTTGGTACACCATATTAAACACAAAGACACCATGTTGGCTAATTAACATACGTGACAATAAATAATGGAACATTAAATTAAAACATGCACTTAAAAGAAATGCCTCATTAGCTGCATGCAAGGAAAAGGAAATCCTCTTTGTCTTCTTGTCTTCATAAAAACAGTCTTCTCTGAGTCTTCTCTAAGGGCAGTCCACAGCCTTTCCCCAACACCACACGAGGGCATCTTTATCTTTTCGCATGCACTTGTGGTGCTAGCTTGTATTTTTCATTTACCTGTAATCTGATGTAGAACAGCATCTCTACTGAGATTTCAAAATAAAACACATTTCCCATTTTCCACATGACATCAAACAAAATGCAGAGTTCCACTCAAAATCACTACCTTATCTGAAATCCTACACAAACATAGAACTTTTACAGTGGCTACATACAGTAAGACTTGGAACAATCTTTTCATAACGTACACCTACTTTAAACATATCCACAACTTTCTCCTAGACCGGTATGATGTCTCTTGGTCTTCATGATACAGTTTGTTTACATTTTATTTAGGGATATCAGGGGCCGCATACAAAAAAACACAGCACTATTGAGATGCCTACCAGTAAAAACTGTCAAACGTTTTTAAAAGTGTGAACTGAGGTAAAATCTGGTGATTCCTAAACTTTAGATGATAACTGTGGCACAACCCAATTTATCTTTCCTGTTCTATTTTTTTAAGCTAAGCTGTGTGTCTGGTCTGAGCAGCTTTATGAAACTCTGAAACGCTTGGGATTGATTTTCTCACCTTACGCTTGGCACCAACGCATTAAAGGGTACATCTAGATATTGAACAAGTCCCTTAATTTAATTTGAAGCCGGAGTCAAAGCGTCTTTGTTTAAGGGCAGCGAGTAAATTTGATCTTAGCTCTCATTTAAAAATGTTTAAAAAATGAATTGATCACATAAGAAAAAGGTTTGCATGCTTCAGTATTTTCATTAAATGATGATATTCTAGGAGAAAAAGATATTCCAAATTAACACTAGAGTTTATCACTATCACTTTTGATGTCTTTACAAAAGACCTTTTTCTGACCACAAGTGGCAACTTTATAAATGGATTCCCAGCACATTCACAAATCATTGCCAGTGAATTATCAACAACTTTCTTGCTTATCTTCAACCATTTCCCCCAAATTTGTTTTTGAAGAAGAGATAACTTAAATGCCATTTTCCACATCCAAGCCCACCCCCGAGGTGACATATTTTCATTTGTCACAACTCAATTCTCCCAAAAATTAACAATGCTCCCTCTGCCTCGATGGGATGTTTACTCACAGTTCCTTTCTGATGCCTGTTGACATGAAACGGCTGTACTGTCTTTTTACACATAAATTACCTTTTTTTATGCCGTGTGTGCCATTTCTTCACAGTTGAATCAAAGTTTGTGTGCAGATAAAGAAGAACCACTCAGCTAGCAAGACTGAAAAAAGAAGTTACGTCTCAAATAGCATGGACAAGGTGGAAATCCAAAGAAAAGTTAGAGTGATTGAGAAAACAACATTTTTAGGCTCTGCTTGGGTTGGTATAAAGTCTATTGCTGGTATGACTGGTAAAAAAAAAAGAGGTTTCACTGGATGGTTTCAAATGTGACTGGATGCTTGCACCAGAGTATAACAAGTTCTATTCAGAATTTGTTATAGCTAATGTTAGGAATATTATTCAGGACCAGAAAGCACTTTTGCATGACAGTGGCTCCACTCCTTTTAATCTTCTGATATATCTGCTGTGATAGGCACTTTCAGGCATATCAAAGCTAGCATTGGCCTGATGACATCTGCTCACTTCCTGTGCTGAGCAACTTGCTCCTATGTTTTATAACATTTTCCTGCTTTCCCTTACCCAGCGGAAAGTTCCTAGAATATAGAAACAGTATGTAGCGTAGTGGTTCCAGTGTCCAATCAGTCCCACCCCAACGTTTTTAATGATTTCAGATCAGTGGCATTGACTTTTGTAGTTAGGAAATGTTTTGAGAAACTAATTGAACAAATGCACCTACATAAAACAGACAATCTTCTTGGATCCTTTGCAGTTTGTTTACAGGGCTAAACGAGACAGTAGATGACACTGCTACTCTGCTTAATCACATATCTAAACATCTTGAGGGCAATAAAACACTTGCAAGTGTTTATTTTTTTACAGTTTTCATTTGATTATAATACAATTCAACCAAACATTTTAGCTGACAAACCTTTAGATCATTTAAATGTGGATTTTAACCTGGCAGGGAGGATTCTGGATTGTTTTGCCAGTGAGATATCAACTATTATGGGGCAGAAGGTTGTGATTGATGATACTATGATCAGCAATTTTACTCAAGCTAGATTTAAACAATACTGTGTAAGAAAGGTCAGCAATGTCTTTGTAAAATGGCTAAATTCAACATAGACAGAACTGTGGTTTGCATATAAATCTTACACTCGTATCTATTCAGACTTTTTCTTTAATATGCTGCTATGGAAACCTGAATGTAAGAGACAAAAACCACACTATCAAAACTTGTGAATGTCGGCAGCAAAACCATAGGTGGTCAGCAAAGCAGCCTGACTGACTCGTACAACTTTTGAAAAAAGCTATCTCCATCCTGTCGGTCAGTACTCACGCCTTCCACTCTGAGATTCAGCTTTTCCCATCTGGATCCCGGTTCAGGTTCCCTGCTGTTTGTCGCAACAAATATAAAATTTATTAAATTTATTCCTTGTGCTATTTGCCCCTTTGTAGGCAAGGGGAGGGGTTAGTTGGATTTATGGCTGAGGGTCTTGTTTTTCACAACGGATGGCAACTGTTTTAATGAATTTTTAGCCACTGTGATTTCTCAATAAGGTTTTGTTTTTATCTTGAAGTGATGGATTTCCTATGTTATTACCTTTTTTGTTAATTTATTGTTCACTTTTCAGCACTGCACATGTCTTTTTTGCTTTTTAACCCTACATGAGTTGCAACTTTTGAATTCAGAGCCCTTCCCTCTGGTTAAATGTTTTTTTTTTCTTTTTTTCCATATTTCTTATGACTTGCCCAATTAATTAATTGTCCAATGGGATATGAGTAAAGATCTGAATCTCAGATAAATGTATAAATGTAACCAAAATGTGCATTTGCATTCATATGTAATTAAGGGTAAAGTTCTTTTTTTCACAGCGTCCATGTTCTTAATTACCTATGATCTGTGAAAAAATCCTGCATGCTGGCAATTAAGAGTGTTACTCTGACATTTCACACCCACCTAAATTTTAACACCAATCCCTTTAACACCAACACAGCTACATTAGTCTACTACAGTTGTAGTAGCTCACATCAGGTCTACTGGTGTAGCCTGTGAAAAATGTGCAATAGCAATACAAGAATGTAAGGTGGGAATAATTAAAATGGATATTAGAATTGAAAACCTTTAGATTGATTGTAGGGCCCTTTTTAAATTAATGCAATATAAGACAGAAGTCTAATTTATCCTGTAAGTGAAATAATGAGACAGACAAAAAAGTGCAGTGCCGTGCAAAGTATTCTCCCCCCTTAATCTTCTGCATATTATCACCATTAACTTTACCTTTGAGTTGTAGCCTTTGCTTTAGTATAGGATGGCTGTACTGCTGGAAGGTGAAGCCTAGTCCCAGACTCGTGTATTGCAGCCTCCAACAGGTTTTCTTCTGGGATTGCCCAGTATTTATTGCCATCCCCTTTCTCCTACCCTCTGATCATATTCCTAGTCCGTGTGCGGGGAAAAAGCATACCCACATAATGATGTTGGCACTAGAACGTCTCTCCATGTATTTTTGTTTAATCTTAGAGTGTATTCACACCTGCCACATTTGGTTGGCTTTAAACAGACCAGAGTTTGTTTCCCCCCTTGCTCCAGACCTTTTGTGCAGGTGTGAATACACACAAGTGAACCCTGGTCAGAATTAAACCATGACCACCTTTTTGAAATGCTCTCTGTTTGCTTCTGATATGAATACAACACAGCCGGGATCTGACCTAACAACAGAAAACATGCTTCTCTTTGAATTTATCAAGCCACCGTGGCTGTGAATGTATTGCTGAAATCACACCCTTTGCTTAGCAATGCTGCTACCAGCATGCTGTGGGACTCCTTCAGCTTACGGATACATTCTCTGAGGCATTCCAAAATTAGAAATATAATGTCTCAAAACCTGCGTTGAATGAGCTTCTCTTGCCACTCAATAAAAGCACAAATATGTAAAACACAGGTGCTGCACGCAGGATTTCATCAGTTTTGCTCCACTCCCAGGTCTGTGCCTCGTCTCACCCATGTCACTTCTGTCCAGTGGTAGCCCACGTGGCTTTATTACAAGTCATTGTTCACTTGTGAAAAGTACAATGTCAAAGCAAACCGCACCAAACGAAAAGTAAAGTCCTCTTTTGGGCCAGACCAAACAAGTGGAACAATGGACTTTCCTAGTGTGAATTTTTTACACCCTTTGACAAAGGCCAAATTGGCAGCGTGGACAAAAATAATACTGACAACAGATTCTCCCACTTGAGCTGTGCAGCTCTTCTGTAGGTGTTATAGGCCTTTTGGTTGCTTCTCTGAATAATGTTCTCCTTATACTGCCGGTCAGTTTAGGCAGTGGTCCGTGTCTTGGTCAGTTTAGGCGGTGGTTCATGTCTTGGTAAGTTTCCAGTTGTGCCATACTCACGCGATCCTTGTCAGAACAGCTGTTTATCCATGCTTTCAATGATATTAAAGTAAATCCTATTTGATAAGGAGATGACTTCTGATGGCAATGTCAAGATTAACAGGTGCTGTAGCTTTTCATATTTAAATTTGACAAACAAAAATCGTGAAAAGCATGTATAATTTCCATTCCATATCACAGTTATGTGCTACGTTGGGTTATAACATAATTTCCCAATAAACAACATTGAAGTTTGTTGTTGTAACAAGACACGGTATAAAGATGGTGAGGGATATGACTACTTTTGCATGGCACTATACATGTACGACAGAGATTAATTAAGCTTACATAAATTTTTAATATGACCGTGTTGGCCAATTAAACAAAGTGTGACTACTGAATATAAAATGCATGGGGTTTGAATTAATTTATTAATATTTTATCTGACAATGTCTCCATAGTCTTGTATCATCTCATTAAATTGCACATAAACTGGTTCATCACTCCTAAGTGGAAACTGACAGGCACTCATGAATCCCAAAGATGAAGACTTATTTATCTTTGGGAGTTCACACAACAGTAGCAGTTAATAAATCTAGATGATCAAAGATAACAATTTTTGCTTCGGAAAAATTGTTCTGATGAAACTCTAGCGTCTCAATATTCAACACTTGCCGATTCATTCAGGTTCCAATATAAGCCCGACATCTGAATTCAAGCATCACCAATAACAATATTTTCCAATCCAAAACTTTTGTTTTGATATTTAGTGCCCTTAATTTTCAACAAGCTAATATAAATTAACCATTAGTTCTGTCAGCTATACAGCTACAATTTTGCTCTTATCTCCAGTTGAATGCAGCTAACCATATTACAAGGCAGATTTAGATTTAAAGCAATCTTTTGATTAATTTTGTAAACATGGTTCTTCTTACTTTAAGTATTGTCAATGTTTTGGAATGGCGCTGCCAAAGTCCTAGCCCTGAATCTGATACAGTATTTGTGGAGGGAGCTTAAAGATTAGTTTGATGGCAAGGAGGCCTTCCAACCTCAGAGACTTGTAGCTTCAAACAATTGTTCAATGTAGTATTTTCATACTGATTAGCGCCTTTGTTTATCAAACCCTATAGTATTAAACTCTGCCATACAGCTGGTTTGAGCTCAAATTTAGGCCTCATCTTATTCCGAGCATATTCATCAGAACCTTAAGGCGCCCGCTATCTAGACTGACTGGTTAAAAATATGATTGATGTATTTAATAAAAGGAAAGTAGCTTGAAATGAAGATAAACTGGGCAAAAAAGGAATTTATTTATGTAGAGGCTTGAGCCCTGGCGCTCTTTAAGCCACTTCTTTTTTGCAGTCCAGCCATGAGGCTGTGATGCACTGAAGAAGTGTAAATCATTAGGGACAGAGCGGTTAGGTTATGGATACTGTCGATCAAAGTAGATCAGAATGCTTAGGATGCTGGCGTTGGCTGCAAGTCTTTGGGCTCAGAGGTGTGAATGTATATTGTTATTCCGGTCTAAAGTAGATAAGTCACCTTGATGCAGCAGCTAACAGTCACTTTCCTAAACACCCCCCTCCCAATTTTATTTTTGCATGCAATAATTTGCTTTGCGTGCAGATAGATGTTATCTTTAGGGTTTTCCTCCAGACCAACTGGAACCAATATGTCTTTAACATGAGGACAATCACTTTATTGGGACATTAAACTTGGGTGACTTAAATGGAGCATTTCACTCTAACATCTAAAATGTTTCACTCTCCAAGCGTTTTTTTGTAAATTCTTCTACTTCTGGATGTTTGAAGAGATTAAACTGTCTACTTTTTGTTGATCCTTTACACTTTGTGTGAAAAAATAATAATAAATCCATGTTACAGAGCCCAAGGTTCGCATGATACAGAATGATCCTTGTTCACGCAAGACTGATTCTGACCTGCCTTGAACCTTTTTCCTATGGTCCAGGTTTAAATCCAGAATGTGAAGTCATCAACCCTACAAGCAAAGTAACAAAATCCATGCCACATCATCTGCTGACCATGATTTAGCCTTTACAGAGACTAGGAGATACGCCTCTTTTCTTAGGAACGGAGGATAAGAAGTGCAAGCTTCAGCGTAAACTATGATTAAAATATTGTGCTTTTTAGATCATTAAAAGAGATGTAGTAAAAAGAGATATAGTCTCCCAAAATATTGGCCTCCAAGAGCTAATGTTTTCCTAATGTAATTATGCCATTATGTCATTAGCCTTGCCCAGGGTTATATTTCATATACCACGTAATAAAGAAAAAAAGAGTAGTAGCACCTGTGATCAATCAGCAGCATAATTCTTGGCACCACATCAGATCACATTCATAGGTTACAATTGAGCTGTGTCTGAATTAGCCTTCAGGACACCTTTTTTTTTTATCTCATGTGAATCATGATTGAAGTCCAAAGACATTAAATAAAAGGCCTCTCAAACTGAATTCAAACTGACAGCTGTTGGTAGTAAGTCAAAGGAAACTTAAGAATCAAATTTCAAACTAAAAGCACACAAATACAATAGTTTAGTAGGCTGTTCGAAGATGATCGCACATGCTCTCCTCAGGCTCCAAGAAACTGTGGAGCGGGGCTAGACGGAGTAACTGCGGATGTAATAGGCTTTGCTTTTCACGGACTAACGGAGGCAGTCTGGATCGGAGTGGACACGTACAGGAGCGGAGGATGTGGAATTAAGACCAATTTTGCTGAACTCCATGAGTGGCTGATGATGATGACTCAAAGCCTTTATTCAATGCTAAATTAAACAATTATTTAAACTATTTTATTTTGGAGGTTATGAGTCTGGATTGCATTTGATCATTTCTGTCACAACATCTTACACATTTAAGCTGGTCAAACGTGGAATGAAAAGAAAATATTTGAAACCTTGTTACAGATACAATATTAGTTCTTTTAAGAATATACAACATATTAAAATAAGATTTTAAAAAAATCCCTCAATGGGGCCAGTTGGATCGCCACACTGAACATTTTCTGGAATTACCCCAGCTTGATTGAGACCAGCATAAAAAGCAGAATATGTAGACTGATCAAATATGGATTGGATAGATGTTTCTATCTGTCCGCTTGTCCGGCTGGATCCATTAATATCAGTTCAGTATTTTATATCTGATAAGTAGAATGGGCCCTCTCAGGGGAGTAAGTTCCTCTTTGATGGACCATGGGGTGGCTGAATGAAGGGTAAGCCCAGGGCACTATTCATGGAAAAACCGCCACTGCTTCTTTTTTTTCCTCTCACCATGAAGTTAATCACATTGCCTAGAAAATGCTCCACCTTAAAAGTACATTTTCAGGGTAGATTATGATTCGACCCACAATATTTGACATTATTTACATTATTTTTATCGCTTTATCCGTGGAATTTCCACCACACACATGGTGTTCAGTGCTTTTTAGTTGACCCGCTTTTTAATTGTCTGTGTTTTTTACTTTAAGAACGTCTTCCGGAACTTGATTGGGTAACTGCACCAGGGCTGAGGAGGGGGGGGGGGGGGGGGTCCTACTTGCGCGCGACATAACCGCGCGCAGCTGGCGGCGGCTGCTTACATTTTTTTTTCCTTCTCATTTTATGCTCGACACTCTCGGTCTGAGCGCAGAGCTCGCGCGTGTTGCTACAGGGATCTTACCTCTGACGGACCTGACACGAGACAGTCGTCCTGTCTCTCACAGACAACATTTAGGTGTTTGTTGCAAGTTTTTAGTTTTTGTTTCTAAATAATAATCTCCCAACACCGAAGTGTTCTGAATGCCTCGGCTGCTTTACTGGCAGCGGGTTTCATGGGTTCTATGTGTTTGCGCTCAACAGTGAGGTAGACTCATACTCGCGTATCTTTTTATTTTTTTTATTATTATTTATTTTATTTCTACAGTGTCTCTGCTTGTGATTTATCCCGCGGATGGATGCGGCCGTCGGGCTGGACGTTTGAGCCCAGCAGGATCAACCTGTCATAGGGGCATCATGATTTCTCTGGTTCTCCGCAAGTGGATGAGGAATATCTCCCATGAGATGCTGCTGCTGCTGCTGCTCCTGCTGCCGCTGGTGCCGGTGTGCTGTTTCCTGCCTCTCACCGGAGCGGCTCCTGCGCTGACGACCGAGCAGCTGGACATGGGGGTGGTAAGTTTATTTTTATTTATTTTTTTCCCCTTTTTCATTTTGCCTACTTGTCGGCAAACGACGGGCTCGGGAAGTTCCCCTCGTTCGTAGCAGTTTTTAAACGCAACCATCCTCACACCGACCACGGCCACTTTGATCCCCTTTCTTATCTTGGGGGGGGGGGGGGGGGGGTCTCTTGAACGTCCACTATGAAGAGCAAGCGCCGTCCTCTCCAATACTTGCTCTGAATGTTAACGCCGCTCTGCAGTCCAGTTCACGAAGCAGAGCGGCTGTGTAGCATACACATGGCGTGATTAGAAGAGAAGAAGAAGAATCAAGTCATTAGAAGAATGTGAATCAAGTTTTCTTTGATGCAGTAAATAAGCGTCTTTGCTTCGAGGAGTCTGCACTTTTCATTCTATAGATAAAACCCCCCCAAAACAAACAAAAACAAAATCACTAAAACGGTCCAATGAACTGCACGGCAGTGTGCGAGAGAACTGGAAACATTGACATAAATTAAAAAAAATAAAATAAAAGGGTGCGAGGCTGATTGGAGAAACAGGCAGCTATTTGAGCCCTGACTGCATCTGTAAAGTGTTTTCGTGCTACTGTTGAATGTAGATTGCACCAGAGCTCTTAAATGGTTTTAAAGCATCTAATCTGTCCGTGAAAACAGTACTGAAATGGAATGTGGCAATTTATCACAACAGAATCACAGCATGTATGGTATACAATCAGGAGATCTGGGTGTAGGCTCGTGTGTGTGTGTGTGTGTGTGTGTGTGTGTGTGTGTGTGTTGTCTGTCCTAGGGATTTGATGGAGAATATACGACATGCCTGGTATATATATGCGGGAGTATGCAAGCATTTCTCTGAAAATGAGTCAGTTTGTACCTTGTACGACTGGATTATCTTCATCATTTCCCTCCAACGAGATGCATTTTCGTCATCGTTAGCAATATATTTGCAGTGTCTGGCTTTCTTTTAGAACTCCAACTTTTCCCTCTGACAACTATCCCTTGTTCTATAAAGATTTCTGCTTGATATTTGCTCAAAGTCTGGGATGCTCTATTTGGTTTGGGGGAGCCTATGTGTCCTTTTCTAAGTTGTCCCTTTTAGCAGATGATGATTTGAACCCCAACACTTAAAATACTATATGAGGAAGTGATGTGATTGAAAAGCTAGTAATAAACCAGCCAGCTTATGTTACCAACACGTTATATCAGTTTGGAGTCCAAAGAGTCACTGCAGCGCCTCGTGCTGAAAGCCGACATCGAGACATTATCCGATGCCCCTAAACTCCAAAGATTTTGTTTCCTGCCTTTTTAAAAGGTTAGTTTGGTCGCATCTGATAATGTTTTTTTTTTTTTTACCACTACTTGTGCAAGCTGCATAGTTTGGACTGAACCACTTCCCATGTTTTTATATTTACCTTTATGCCTGGTTTTACTCTATATGTCCTTAACTTGACTTTATGGTTCTACGTTTGAGCACCCAGTCACGCACACACTGCCATGCAAAAATATTCATACTCCTGGAAGTCTTTTATATCCAGAAATTTGTCTCACAGCCAGATACCTATGTGTTCTATTGGTATTTTCTTACGTCCTACATCATGACCAGCAAATTGTAGCGTATAATTTTCAAGTGAAGGCTTCAGAAGTGCGTCAGAGAATGGTAGGTTTGCAGCTCTGACAAACTCTGTTCAGGGGTCTCAATCTCTTTACCTCAAGGGCTACAGACCTGCCACTTTTAGATCCATACCCAGTCCGACACGCCCGAATCAAATGGCTGAATTACTTCCTCAGAGATTCGCTTTGAGTTGTTTACAGTAAAGTGTGTTAAAAGAGCGATGCATCCATGTCCTGCAGGACAGTGGCTCAGTAGGACCTCAAGCTGGACAGCCATGCTCTTCCAGTTTTCTGATAATAGATTGTGAGTTGTTCTCAAAGATTGGGATCCTGTTTTATTAACCAACCATACCTTACAATTCCCTGAAATCTTTATCCCTGACCTGTTTGGTGTGATCTGTAGTCTTGACCTTGCTGTTTGTTCACTAACACGACTCCCACGTAAAGCAGCAAAAAGTCCCACGTTAACTCTGAGGGAGCTGCAGAGATCCACAGCTCTGGTAGCAGAAACTTTAAACAATAAAATTTTTGCAATCCATAAACTGGTCTATGTGGAAACATAGCAAACTAAAGCTATGTTCATACTGCAAGGAAATGCGACCCAAATCTGATCTTTTTGCCCCATATGCGACCCATATCTGTCTTTTTCACGGCAGTCTGAATGGCCCAATTTTGGATCGTTTCACCGCCCAAAAAATCCAATTTGTGCCACTTCCAAATGTGGCACTAATTCGGATACGTATCAGATATTTTTTAAAGCGTCCGCAGTCTGAACGGCCGTGTCACGTTTTATCCATCTTTCATGTCGCTCTCCTGTCTCTCACTACACATCCACACACAGTAGCAGCAGCTAGCGCTCCGTAAAATATTTCCTCACTTCTTCTTGCTATGATGTGGTCTTGATATTGGCGGCTCCACTTGCTTAACACCTTTCTAATAATAACAAGGAGAGATGCTGGCCGGTATCCACATTATTTTTCTTTTAGATTTTTCTTTTTTTTTAACAAAACTTTATTGAACACTTCAAGAAATGGTCACCATTACTTCCACAAACGTGCACTTCACTGTGACGTCTCCGTTGCTACTGGTGTTACTACTACAGAGTTGTAGAGTAGTATACAGGCAGCAGAGCAAGAGAACAGCAAAAACAGCCCACTGACTCATCTATATTCATGTTTTTGTGATAAAATTACCACTTTATGTGTTTGTATGAATGTTGCATATGATGGGAGAGTGGGAGGAACTCCACAAACAAGCGGTAAACTTTTTAAACAGGACGTACCACGAGCACACACACGCGCACACACACACACACACACACACACACACAAACACTTGCCTATGTGAATGCACTTGACAATTATCATGACTATTAACGGATTCGGACAGTTTTTAGGGTTTGCACTTCAGAGCTGTCCAGGAACTTGAAAGTCTGAGCTATCTGATGCGAACGCCTGCGCTCTCTCTTGCACTGCTTCTCTGAAAAACATCTTGGAAATGTCATTTCTGCCCAGTACATAGGAAAAGAGCTGAACGATAATACTTGACGTGGCCTTCTTTGTTCTTTTAATTGCTGTTGATTTAAGAGCATCACAAATTCCTTTTGAGAGTTAGATAAACAATGACAGACAAAAACTACGGTATCTGTGGATAAAAAGCTGTTACCATAGCAAAGAAAGTACAAGCTTTTTATGTATTTGTAGGCCAAACTGCAAAATACTCAGCCTGAACTGCAGCTTAATGTCTGAAGGACTTTAGTCTTGATTTGATGTCTGTGCTTTGTCCAACTTTATGCTCCTATATATGCAAAATAACACAAGGTGGTTATTATGTTCACATTTGCTCTATAGAGTTGCAGCATATAAGCTGCAGGCATGCATCTTATAGAACAGAAATGGCATTTCGCCTGAATTTCTCTGCTTTCCTCTTGAGAACAAATGTGAAACCATATTTTTATTGCTTTTCTATCACATAAAGGTTGAGCTTTTGATATTTTCCTAAGCGTTGCATCAACCGGAAGAGGCCTTGTGTTTCATAGTAATCAGTTTTATAACTTGTTCATTGTCTTACAGGTAAATCTTTTTTTTTTTTCGTATCAAACTCTCACTTAGATTTTTAGATCAGCGCCATGATCACATGGTTTTCTATAAAGCTTGAATCAAATGTTTTGAAATTATTGTAGCAATGTGATCCATACTCAACCGATAATGGACCTAAAAACAAAATTATAACTTTGTGGGCTAAAGTGTGCATCCTGCTCTTCCCCTTCTTTGGCGTTTTCAGCACTTTATGGCACCCTTGGTAAGATGTGGGGAAAAAAAATACTTAACTTAAAAAATAAATTCACCATTTACTGCATTAAATACAATCTCAAAATTTGATGTTTGGCTTATCTGCTATGCACAGCTAGAGGTGGGGTTTGATGAAAATAGTTGGCCAGGCACATTATCTGTAAGCAGAGAGTAGCTCCTGAAACTGATTGTTTTAAGCGGATGGAGTCAGCCATTTTGCTGGCTAAATGCAACACATCCATCTCTGATGGAATGAGTTGGTGAGGGTGCTGCGTGGACTGCTGGGTCTGTTGAGATAGAGATTGTCTAGCAGGAAGAAAACATGTACCCCCATGAAACACAGCCTGGGTGGATTTCTCACTGGACCATACACTTTGAGAAGAAAATGGAAGTAGCTAAAAAGTAGCTGTGGATTTTTTTTTTTTTTTTTGTGGTTCACCCTCAAAAGCAAAATACAGGAACCCCCTGAGTCCATAAACCACAAAGACATGAAAGTGGCTTTCAGGTTTGTTGTTTTTAACCTAACTTGCCCATTTCTTAAATACAACCATGTGGGAAGATCTTTCCTTGCAAGTGCAGGAGACATCTCTTATTTATTTTTATTTTATTTGGGTGCTAAAAAATACTTGTGATGCAATATCTTCCATTAACAACGCAAGTCACAGGAATTGAGTCCCTTCATAGATGTATGGGAACTGTGCTATCTCTTTAGGGTCTTTGTGTGACTCTGACTGCGTAGGTCAGCAGGCAGCAAAGTAAACATTATTGCTGTGACCATTTTAACAAGATAAATGATTCTAAAGCCATGTGCATTACCATGGTTGAGAGGTCCAAGTAGGGGCGGATCACGTAAACTTGATTTTTTAAACAGTAAGGCTTGTTATGAGGACAGAGTGGAGGAGACCTTGCTGGAGAATCTTTCAAAAGCATGATACCTCGGATGTGTTTTCAGCTTGTACCATCTGGCAGGGGGACAAATAATGAATAGACCCAATTACAGCCTTGGCTGTAATTGGGTTTATTATGTGTTGTTCAGAATGTTCATCAGTGCACAGTGTCACTTTTCAGCAAATAAAATGGTAAAAATATGTAATTTGGGCTTTTGTCAGAACCTGATAAATCTGTTTTTGAGCAAAAATTAAAAGTATAATTAAACAAGTATTTTAATAAATACCGTTATGGTTTCAACTAGTGACTATTTTGATTATCTACTTATCAATTTTATTTAGTTAGTTGATTAGTCAATGACTTTTCACCCTGATGCTCTTACTTTTTTATGCAAATTCTCACAGTAAATTTCAGTGATGATGAAACCCATAAAAATACCTTTTCCCCATCTTTGATCAGCTCTAATGCAAATGCAAAATAAAAGTATGCCAGTTTTATTCTTTACTAAATATAGATTCTGTAAACCACAGTGTGTGATTAGCTAATCCTTTATTCTATTTATAAAGGGGAAAAAAGGTTATTTCAGTGCTTTAGTTGGCATGTAGACTACCTTACATCAGTTCAAGCATGGCAGCTGCAAGAAGCCTGAAGCTAAATTAGATTATTTGACGGTGAACAGGCACTTAATGTTTTCACACATACAATGAAAGGTTTCAGAAATTGCAAACTGTGCTTTAAAGAATAGTCAGTTCAGGCTTTTACTGGCTGCTACCTATTCTTTTAAAAGCAGCTTTCTCTGTAATCTGCCCTGCATATTCCTACAGTTTACTGATGCTGATTTTAATTTTAAGGGCCATAACACATAAAATAGTATACAATTTGTTATTAAATTGATTAAGTAATTTTTTATTTGATTGACAATAAAAAAAACTACAGGGTTGGATCCATTTTGAGTAAAAGCACGTCTCTGATTTTTATGAATCTCAAAATGTGCATCAACATGCATGCTGTTGATGTGTTCATTGACTAAAATGGTGGTACTTTTTGTTTTGAAACATTTAATGAATAGAAAAAAAAAGTGATCTTTTAGTTATTTGATCTGTTGAATAAAGTAAATTAAGGAATAATTGCCCCCTTCCAATCTCTGTTTGATAGAACGGTTCATTTATACTGATCAGTTTAGCATAATTAAGTCCAGGTTTATGTGGTTAAAGCATTTAAGATTTAGAACAAAGCTGAACCATGTTTTTTTAAGCAGTAATAACATCTAATGGAATCCAGTGGCAACTTCAGCTTTCTCTTACTCGCTTATTGAATATCATTGCTAACATGCTGGCAAACATGTAAGAAACGATATTCACCTAGTAACCATCATTTATTAGGCCTTGTTAAAGGCCTAATAAAGATTAGTGTAAACCACTTTGGCTTTATCAGATGAACATCAGAAATATGCCTATTCTTAATTACAACAATCCAATTCAATCCTTACACCTGTGTTTTTATTCCTGGACTTCAGCTTAGTCTTAAATACGCTGTCGGCGTTTCTTCACTTTGAAACGGAACAGACGTCAGATATTGTAACGACTTACTCTGCTGTTGAGCTCCCATTGCCTTCATCAGCGACTCCATGTTGTTTCTGCTCCTGTATCATCACTCTGGTGCTCTCGTGTCAGCATGTCCAATCTCACATGTTATTACTTATTGTTTGGTTTTGTGAAGTGCAACGTGCTCCCTATCTTTTTAGGACTTAGGTATGAGCCATGTTCTCTGTGTCGTCATTTGTAGAATTTACTACAAAAAATCAGTATTTGAAAATGCCGCCTCCGCCTAGCTTCGTTTACATTGCTCTGTAGCCAGCCAGCATTGACGACCGCCTGCAGGTGAGGTAAACGGTTCCACGACATGACGAGGGAGGCATTAATCGCGCGACACAACGAATTGATGATGGAATTTGTTGCCAACGCTTTTGTCGTTTTTTTTAATACATTTTATTGATTCCTTGTTGCAACCCTACTTCAAACAATATTTTGTTTGCAGTCTCATTGATTACGTTAACTAATCATTACAAGAATAGCTCAGTGATTCTATGCAATCTATTCTAACTTATTATCTATCATGAAATGAAGACAGGGATTGAGAATATGCCCTAGGTTATTAGTTGACCAGTGACTGATAAATTATCAGTGTGGACTCAGATTTAGAGGGATCTTAAATCTGCTCTGCTGAAAGGTATGGAAGTGCAGAGATTTTCAGATTGAACACAATTTGCTGTACACAGCGGACATATGTTTGTGTGGATGTGATCATGCATGTGAAGGGGACAGATGACCACTCCGGACAGAAAAACAACCACATAACTACATATAATTCACCTGATGGCTACCATTGCTAAATCCGGGTCCATTATACTTAGCATTCTGTTCAGATGTGGGCTTTAATATATGTTTTTTTGTCGATTTAGCAACCATGCTTTTGTTCAAGTTTTTCTAAGCTCATACACTTGATTACCTTTTGGTCTTGTTAATTTTACAGTGGTGCAACAATTTAGCTTTATCTATTAGTGATTCAAAATTTAAGCGCTTTAGGGAATTACATCAGCTAAAATTTAATGTGCTCTGTGTTTTCTGCTCATCGTATTATGTTTCTCTTGAGGAATATTTTCTCCAATGAAATGTAGCCACAAGGACCCATTTGCTCCACACACAGCGCTTTCCCTCTGAGAAGAGAGCGTGAGTTGACCAGATTAGCAGCTGATAAATTTCCTTAATTACTGTATATTCAGACGCATGGATAGACAAATTAAAAACAGGGATGATAAAATTACTCCTGAGTAAACAGGTGAGGTGGTATAAAGAAGTAAAGATTTGAGGATGTGATTGCTGTTAACAATGCTATATACACACAATCAACACAATGCTCAGAAAAATATAATTCTTACTTGTTTTTACTTTACTGGTCATGACTTGCTTTGCCTCCTTAAAGGCGTATTTAAGCTGATATCGTTGGAGACCTGGCAGATTCTGATGCTTCTCCAGTGCTCCCTAAACACCTTTTTTTAGGTAATAAATTAATTTTAGCTAAACACTTTGCAAGCTCTGAAGGGTAGGGCGACCTTAAATCCTATCAGGATACTTGGAGTTGCCTCAAGGGCTCCGTTGAGGCTACTGAGAAGTACTTTTAGTGTTTGTTTCCCGTCATTTTGAGGTGTGGTGCAGCCTCTGTGCTTAAGAATGAACTACTGGGTGGCAGTGAATTCATTGGAGCTAGACAGGGCAGGATTAATACTCTCAGGGATTCCTGGGAAGCAACAATCATATTTACATTCAATTCTATTGCTACAGTCATCTGATGGTAGTAACTCGATAAAAAAACGAATAACCAGTTGTTTTAAGTTCAAATCTTTTATTGACAAATCAATTAAATCAAAAGCCATTTAAATCATACTAAGGGCTTGTTCATGCTGGACCAAGACTAAACCATGATGTTAAAAACTTTTGTCATTAGACGATTTATTTTATTGTTTTAAGATGCTATGGTAAATGGTAAATGGCTTGTACTTGTATAGCACTTTAACTAGTCCGATGACCCCAAAGCGCTTCACACTTACAAGCAATCATTCACCCATTCACACCCTGAAGGTGGTGAGCTATGTTAGTAGCCACAGCTGCTGACAGCTGACAAAAGCGAGGCTGTCATACATCGGCCCCACCGGGCCCTTTGACCATTGCCAGCAGGCAATTCGGGTGAAGTGTCTTGCCCAAGGACACAATGACTGAGACGGTCGGAGCGGGGTATCAAACCGGCAAGAGTTATTGGGCACGAGACGAGGTACACCCTGTACAGCTCACCAATCTATCCCAGGGCAACACAGACAAACAATCCTGCATGCACACACTCACACCGAAGGGCCAGTTAACCTAACAGTCATGTTTTTGGATTGTAGGAAGAAGCCAGAGCATTCAAAGAAAATCCACACATGCACAGGGAGAACATGTAAACTCCATGAAAACTGAACCCAGACCAGGGTCTGAACCCAGGACCTTGCTGCTAGACAGCAGTGCTGCCAAATTGTACCACTTGCAGCCCCAGAGAGAATTTATAGGTAAAAATTACAAAACCCAACAACCAGACAGTACAAAACAAAAACAAAAAAATCCTCCTATAGCCACCATGGAGAAAGGCAAACAAAAACACCTGCAGAGAAACAAAACAAACACAAACGGCAACAACACCAGCATCAATAATATGGAACAAAACTGTTGACACCGATAGAGAGAACTACAGAGTTTATAGTTGAATTTTAAAGAAGCTGCAGTATGACTTGTAAGGAACTTGGATGGGATCAGCCCACCATGATCAGTAAAAGACTTTGGATTTTGTGTGAAAGATTCCTTCTGACTGCACTCGCTGAGATGTGAGCACATAGCACTGCATCCAAATAAAATTACTGGGCAAAATGATATGCTCAGCAGTGGGGAGCACTTTGTGCTGAAAACCCCTTTACCTGTATTCTCTCATGTTGAAGATAATACTCATACTATAAGTTTCCTCTGTCACAATAAGGATGAAACTGCTGATGGGGATGCAGAAACCTCCCAGGTTTATAGAGAGTGTTGTTGTCAAATTTATTTATACAGCACACTTGAAAACAAGAGTTGACCAAAGTGCTTCAAAGTTAAACCAAACTTTATAAAATAACAAATAGAATAAAACTGTAATAAGAATGAATAAAGCAGTAGAACTGTAATAATAGTGATTTTTAAAACTATTATCTCATCATAAATTAGTTTAAGCCCAATTAAGAGATTTTTAAAGGACATTTAAATGATACTGTGCTCTGCTGACATGTATTGCTCAGTTTTGGGACAGCCACAGTGAATATACAATCCTCTGCGTTTTAACTCTCATCTCAGAACATCGAGAAGAAACTGGCTGATTGACTGGAGTGTTGTCAAATGTGTGTGGATGTTAAGGAGATCACCTAGATGAGATGGCGCTAGACCATTTAAAACTTTAAAAGTGAGCATTACCAGGCAGATAGCCAGTGAAACTGGAGTTACATGTTCATGCTTCTTTGTACCAGTTAAATGATGAGCTACAGCGTTCTGAACTATGTGCAGACACTGCAGGGATGATTGATCCAGCCTGGCATATAACGAATTACAATAGTCCAGACGAGAGGTGATAAAAGCACAAATAATATAATATTCTTATACCCCAGTGAGTCATAGTTGGAAAACGCTTGACTTAATGACAGCACATATCTGTTTGTCCACCTTATAAGAACTATCCAGAAAATATCAAAATTTCTTAAGGCTGAGTGATTGCTAATAATAAAGAACCAAGAGCATCGGCTGCAATAGAAGATTAGATTTTCTAACCAGATGACCTCAGTCTTCTTTTCATTAAGGTTAAGAAAATTTAACCTCATCCAGATTTTAATTTCTGCCAGAAAACTTAGGTAAGGGGTGTCTGCGCATTACTGCTGCTTAGTTTAACTGGCACATAGGCCTGAATGTCATCGGCAAAACAATGAAAGGCTACGTCATGCTTCCTAAAGATAAACCCTAGCAGGAAACTGCAGATGGCGAGGAAACATCCCAGAGGAGATGTGATGCCAATGGTTGAAGCATTTTAATGCAATGGCCAAAAAAGCCTCAGGAAAAACCTTTTTGATGAGAAGATGTCCACTGATCTTTAAACATGGTCTAAAAAGAGATTAGGGTTGATCAAATGGGCAAAACAAGCCTGATTTGCAACGCCTTTTTTTGACAAACTTTAGACTTGTATAGACTAAAATAACAGTTTAATATAGTTTTATGGGCTAAATAAAGACAAGAAATAGCCAAAATGAATCAGCTGTAAAAAGATTTCCATCAGTATTCTTTGTTTTCCACACCACTAATTTCACACCAACATTTCTAAGGTTTTTGAAAAATGAAGTACACTCTAAAAACTCTACGTTTGTCCAATATGATTTAAAACCCTAAAATCTAAAAGAGGTACACTTTTTAGCATAACTGTGATTTGCATAACCATTGAAAAGTGTGCACTTTTTCCTGTGTCACAAAATGTTCTACCTTGGCAAGTAAAGTCCACCCTTCAAAAACTCCATCATTTTTCATTTAACCACATCAATGCCTTTTTTTTTAATAAAGCCTGCACTTTTCTAGGGTACGCTAGTTTACTCACTCTCAGCCATCTCTTTCACAAAGGAATAATTTAAGTTTCTGTTGACAGTATGTTTCTTCTTGCTCTTATGGGTCTTGGGGAACATTAGTAACCTCACCTATGAATATCAAAAGTAGTCCCATTTTCCACCCTGTCAAGCACTGATTATGTGTCACTCGAAGAAAAAAAAAACGTAATCAAAATAGTAGCTCATCTTTTGAATAGTGAAAGGTGTTTATGTCAGTAAGGCCAATCACACCTTGCTAAATACATTTCTTTCTCTTGTTCTCCTGTTTAATTTTATGGATTCCGGACACAGTGTGGTACAATTTAATGTACGTTTCCCTTTCTGCTTTCACACCTAAGTCCTTCAACACCCCCAACCTCCTCTTCAGGTGAACTTATCAAATCCTGATATCCCATCTTAGATCACTGGGAAAGACAAAAAGACATTTTTTTATCAGGAATATAAACAAGATGAGCTTTTAAGTTGTAAAACCAATTTTTAAAATCAATTTCTTGCTGTGGCTTTTTTTTAACAAATTTAACTTGTACTTTTATTATTTTGGATGTTAAATATATGTATTGAAAGATAAAAAAACAGAGTTGATGAATACCCGTAATACGCTTCGTAATTAGCCGAATAATTTGTTGAACAGATGAGCTTCATGAATTACTCAAACTGTGATTTGAAAGGTGTTTTTCTCCACAGATAAAGTTCTTCAAATAAACAGTATTCATGCCAGAGCATTCAATAACTGTGCTGTTTAAATCCAGATTCATTCTTTTCATGCGTCAATAATTCACCGGCTGACAGCAGTAGCCCAGAAGGTTTTAGTCATGGGAAAATGTTAATATTAATAATTATTTTACTATGCAGAACAGTATAAAATGGAATTTTTGAACTGGCCACCAAAGGTTCTTCCACCTTCATTAGTGACTCGCTTTCCTGAAAGTTGTTTCTTTTCTTATACACTCTCCACCTCCCTTCTTTTATTGTGCTCTTGTACTCAACATTGCAGACTTTCTTCTGTGCTGCCTACCATCAAATCATGATTCCTCTGATTACGCCCAGACGCTCAGAGACAGAAAAGGCTGAAAGCAAAGACTAGACGCAGATTCAAGGATTGCTGCACTGAAATAACTAGAGTCAAGGAAAGGAGGTATTCTTTAAAGAAATAAGGTGACCCTCTGTGATGACAATATTGTATTAAAAATATATAACTGGATTAAAGCCCTTTGATAATGAATTGAATGGTCAGTGGCCATAGTTTTTGTTTCTGGTTCATTACCTCTTCCGAAATTTTATTTTGTAGCTCGGTTCACTCTTAAATGATCTGTCTTCTACAATATGTCACGTATAAACCTGTATCTAACTCAATGATTATGAAGAAAAGTTTTCAAAGTAGACCAAAGAGAGAGGCTGATATTTTTAACAGAATTGTATAAAACTGCTGAACAAAAAGGTTCTCAAATGCAAAAAACGTGGTCAGTAAGGAAAAAAGAAGGTTAAAATGGCATTACAGACAGTAATCCTTGATTATCAGGGCTTTTCTTTCTACAGGAAGCTGTTTTTGGAAATAGTCCCTGAAGATTAACTGTGCTACATCCTCACTTTGTGAAACACAACAAAACTATTGCCACTTTCATTTAAAAGGGGCTTCAGCTATTGCTTGGGGAATGACTTGATATTTCTTTCTTTCTTACATGTCAATCAAATCAATGACCATGAAAAATAAAAAAGCACAGCACGTTCCTTTATAAAGGTGATGGTATTGAATCCAACTTAAAAGATGATTATCCCTGTTTACATACTTTTCGATGTTTCCATGTTTGTGGGCATATCAAAAATGCCTGTTAAGTAGACCAAATATGAGGAAATAAAGCAGGTTTGGAAACTTTGTCCTGTCACACCTTTGATTTATGTGTTTGTCCCAGTCTTGTAAAGTACATGTGTATTTGGATCAAGTGTTTTGATTGCAGTGTTTTACTGAGTCAGAAGGGGTTACGTTGTTTTTTTGGGGTGACATCAGTTTTGCTTTTTGTTTTTTCTTCAGTATGGACCAGCTGGCCATACTAAAGAAAAAACAACTGGAAATGAAAGTTGAATGCTTTATGTGTGCTCAGAAGTAGTTAAATAATTATTTTCTGAGTTAATCAGAAAGTAGGTGGCTCTGGTCAGTTAGAGCCTCAGAGTGAGGGAATTTTCGTTGGTGCAGACAAAGCATCTGCATAGCACAAGATTACGCAATATAATCATTGGTTCATTGCTATGGAATTTGAGTAGCACTGTGTGCATTTATGAGGTTCTTATGATATCTGAGTCGCGATGCTCATGGCTGAGTTATTTGATTAAATTGTGTACTGATTTCAGATTTACAGTGTGTCAATGCAAGCCCGTCTTTTTTTTCACCTAAGGCAGGACATCTTCTTATGCCACTGAATCTGAAGGCCAAACTACAATAGTACAAAGTAGTAAAAAAAAATCAGCGTCTCTATACAGCTTGTCTGCAGAGGGAAGCATGAAGTACTTTAGAATTTCCTGTTAGATGGTTGCATTGACTGTGGACCAACCCAGTGGACCAACACCAGCAGATGACGCAGTACCCTAAACCATCACTGACTGTGTGAACTTCATACTGGACTTCAAGCAATGTGGATTTTGTGTCTCCACTCTTCCTCCAGACTCTGGGACATTGATTTCCAAATGAAACGCAAAATCTTTAATCTGAAAACAGGACTTTGGACCATTGAACCAGTTCCTTTTCTCATTCATCTGTTCTTAGTAGCTCTTAAAGCACTGACTGCAGCCTCAGTCCACTCCTCGTGAGGCTCCTCCACATTCTTAAAAGTATTTTGCTTGATAATTCTCTCAAGGCTGCAGTTCTTTGTTGCTGATGCACCTTTTCCTACCACACTTCCTTCTACTCAATTTTCTGTTAATATGCTTGGATACAGAACTCTGTAAACAACCAGCTTCTTCAGCAATGACCTTTTCTGACTTACCCTCCTTGTGAAGTGTGTCAGTGGCTGTCTTCTGGACATCTGTCAAGTCGGCAGTGTGGCCTACTGACCCAGAGCGAGACACTGTTTAAAGGCTCAGGAAACCTTTACAGTTGTTTTAAGTTGATTAGCTGATTAGGGTGTAACACCATGAGTTTCCAAAAATTTCTGAGATACTGAATTTGGGGTTTTCATTATCTGTAAGTCATAATCATCAAAATTACAAGAAACAAAAACTTTGAATGTATCACTATATATAAAGATTCAATATAACAATTGACTTTCACTTTCTGCAATGACCGGCAAAAAAATGCATTTTTATGCAATATTATTATTTATTTTTTTAGATGTACCTGTATTTTTTTTATTCTAACTCTCCAAGCTTGGATCATTTGGATACGATTAACTGTGCTGTCCCATTTCCATCAACCAGTTTGACCTCATGTCTGTAGAAATGTATCATGGGACTCATATTCAGGGCAAGGAGATTATTTCAGGAACAAAGTCACGTGGGACCCGATTTGTATCACGAGGACACAATATTTCTTCATAGAGATTGACAGGGAGCAATCGTTCAGCATGTTACACACACAACACATTCTCATCTTCACGAGAAGAGGGAGCAGAGTACTTCAATCAGCTCACATCTAATCTGTCACTTCGGCCGTGTGGAGCATTAAAGTTCCTGAAAGGACATGCAGGTTTCTGAGAGGACTGTCAGCGTTATTGAGGAGTTCATGATATCCCCAGAAATCAATTCAAAATGGATCTCAAGGGCTTCGACAGCACATTGAATGCCACTCTATGCATGGTGATGTTTTATTTATGTGTGGCGCTGCAAGACTTTTGTAATTGATATGATTTTCTTTCAGCCAAATATTGCGATTTTCTGTCCACCATCCAATGATTGTGCAGCTAAAATATAGGGGCATATCTCTGCATCATGAATTAACAGTCAGCTGTTCTCATGATGATTATAAAAACCATAGAATTATGTTTTAACACACGTCATCTGGATTACACATACATAACCTTAAATTACTGTATACAGGTTTAGGCAGCTTGAGATATGAGGAGTTGTTTGCTGCCACAGAGAACAGGAGTTTCAAGGATTTTTATTTTATTTTTTTGTAAACAACAGATGGACGTGTTCACTAAATAAGTAGACACATGGATCACTTTGATCTGTTTGTTAAAGGCAGCATGTGTGATAAGAATTTGTATATCATTGTTTTTTATCCATGTTTGTGCTTTATAATTGATGTTCATGAAATTTCGATGTCTTCCGGTTTTTAATCATTTTACCCACGAGAAGTCTACAATAAAAACCTGTGAATTTTTAAGTTTTAAACCCCTAATGCTAAAGGATCTGAATATCATTTAGACATATTTAGATTAGTTTATTATTAGATTACATTAGTTTTAGATTAGATTTACTTAGTTTATTTTTCACTACTATAAACTGTGTGTAACTGTGTTTTTGCCACTGTCACGCTCAAATTTCCCCCATTGTGGAACAATTAAGGATTTCTTAGATTATCTATTTTTCTCTCCTTTCTAATTTTGTAGACTCCCTAGAAACACAAGGAAGAATGGATTTATAGCTAAGATAAGATGCTAAAGAAAGTTTGAAATGTCAACCCTTAATTGTTTAGTCAAGTTTAAATGAGTCAAATCCTGTTTTACGAAATAAAGTTAGAGTCGCAGAGTTTTCCATAAATTTAAGTAAGAAAAGCCCAAGTCCCTTTTTGAATAACACTGTCTTACCTGCTCTTCTGCTCCTCAGGGGGTTTGTGTGAAATAAATCTCCCAAATACACTCTGGTCTTATTTCTTTCTTCTGAGGCCGTCCTCTTCTTCTCATACACTTATAAGTTTGCTTCTTGCGACTCTCAGCCATTTTCAAAATATTTGTTGAGAGCAGAAGAGCTACAATGACCAGCTAACACCGAAGCTAACTGGATACATAAATACTAGAAGTGCACATGCGCAGCCAGCATGCAGAAACTAGCAAGGAACGAGCATGCACATTGGCTTTACCATGTGGGACAACCAATAGATAAGGTGATATCCCCAGAACTCGAGGGGCAGAGGGGGGCGTGGGCAGGACAAATGACAGGGATTGGTCAGAGGAGTTGTTTTTTTTACTGTTTTTACAGGCCTGCTGCTCTCACAGAGGTCTAACTTTTTTCATTCCCTTTTCTGAATACATAATGTATTCACAACTTCTTACCATCTTACTCAGTATAACAAAAACTGTTTCTGAACAGCATTACCAACCATAGCTTTAAATCTGCTCCTATTAGATGATTACTGGTGGTTGTTGGTAGAAACAGTGGGGGGAAAAAAAGCATTCTGCTTAATTATAGTGCTAAAAGTCTGAATCAGTAAAAATCGGTTTTGATAGGTTAATGCCCAATACAAACTGTGCAATTTTGGGCCGTCGCAAACTTTTGCCGCTCCTAAATCTGCAGTCTTGTGTGGCACTATGAGACTGGACAGCAATTGTTAGCGTCTTACAGCCAAAGATAATCTGTAATTAATATCTGCGTGTCAGATATTTAGAATGACTATCCCACAGTATGACAGCTGCTATAACCTACGTCTACTAATCAGAAGCTGGGATGACCTTCCCAGAGAGAGAGTGTGGAACAATGTTCATCCCCCCAACATGCATTTAGATATTCTGAGGGAAACGGCTTACATTAAATTGCAAAACCAAATCTATGTTGCAAGTAAGGAGCAACGCAGTTATAAATACAGTTTGGTTGTAAAATCTCACATGATGTGATACTGATGTTGATTTTTTTGTTATAGAGAGTAGTACAAGTCGGATTTTGCTCTATGCTGAGGGGCTCTTTTTGTGGCAGTTCAGCATTGTAATAGTTTATAGGTGATGTCTGACTAATATAAAGAGATCAATTTCTGGTTAAGGCTCCATGAACTGCTGCTTTGGATATAAATAATTGTGACCTCATTGTGTCACCATAATTGACAATTGACACTATGTATGGTAAGCTTTCAGACACAATGAAGTAATTGTATTAGGTCATTCTGAAACAAATTACATTTTTACTGTCACTAATACTACCACTTATACTTATTTGTGATGACAAAGTAAGACCTGCTTTAAAATATTTGTATTAAACAGGAAAGTGAAATGTGCCTTTTTATTAATATTTTGACATTTCTTTCAGTATCTTCTTAAAGCACCTTTTATATCAGTGGTTGTTTCCAGACATTTTAGGAAAGAGCCTATAAACTCACCACATCTTTCTTCTTAAAGTTTCTCTCATCTTTTTGACAGAAACATTCATCTTTAACCAGATTGGATGGGGAGCATCCGTGCAAAGCCCTTTTCAGATCATTCCAGAGACACACTACAGAGTTCAGGTTCAGACTATAACTGGGTCATTCCAGGACTTTCTCCGAGTTTTATATAGCCCCTTTGGTGTTTTCCTATTCATATGCTTCTGGTTGCTGTCTCATTAAAATGTGAACCTTAACCCTCAGCCTAAGATGTTGCAAACTTTGGGGAAATAAATTCACAGGCTCTTCACAATTGCATACCTAAACGGTAAATCTATGTATCGATGGTTCAGAATATGTGGATTATCTTAAATAGTAGGTAGTGCAGCACACAAAGCAGAGCCCTGTGAATCACATCTGGAGTAGAATTTTAAAATCTAACAATAATTTGTCTTATTTAAACATTCTTAACATGTTTTTCTATTCACTAGATTGACTTCTTAATGAAGGGTATAACCAATCATAACAATTTCTGTATCTCCTCGTACAGCAGCATTTCATATTATAACGGGTTAATAGAGTTGTTTTTAGGTCTTGCTCCAGAGTCTATACCTTTCTAACACAATACCAATCTTTTTTTTTTATCTATGGCGGTGTTCTTGGTCCAAATATAAGCTTGCATTAGTACAAACAAGTCCATTGCTCACCCTTCACTTGCCCCATTTAGAGATCTATTCCATCTGAAAACAGCCCCTATATGTAATGAAGGACATGCAGCATTAGATAATGTCTGAAAAAATAAGACGGCACAATTAAAGACATTTCACAATAACCAAAGTAGCTTGAATTGTAGGAAAAGCAGTGACCCTAAAGCTTCAGATGATGACAAATGTACTGAAATGTTTGAAAAGTAACTTCTCTAACCCCCAGTTGGTCCAGGCAAACGACCGCTCACACTGAGCCTGGTTCTGCTGTAAATTTTTCCTTCTCGTTAAAGGGGAGTTTTCCTCTCCACTGTCGCTTCATGCTTGCTCAGTATAAGGGATTGCTGCAAAGCCATGGACAATGCAGACAACTGTCCACAGTGGCTCTACGCTCTTCAGGAGGAGTGAATGCTGCTTGTCAAGACTTAATGCAATCTGCTGGGATTCCTTAGATAAAAAAGTTTTTGACCAATCTGTATAATCTGATCCAATCTGTATAATTGATTGAATTTGACTTTGGAAAGTGCCTTGAGATGACATGTATCATGAATTGGAGCTATATAAATAAAATTTAATTGACATAATAGCAATGGTAGTAATTCTCTAATTTCTTCTCTTTTTTGTTGCGCTCAAAACCACTACATCTTTCAAGAAACCTGTGGTATGTTTTTATTTAAAAACCACGGGTCTCTTCAAACACATTAATATTTTATTTCATGCAGCAAAAAATAAGTCACATAATATACTGTATATGATGGACATAGCTGATTTTTCGACCACCAGACATTGTGATTCATGATGAAAAAGGCTAAGTAGTTCACAAGTAGTTCACAACCAATGAGTCCCACTTATCCAGCGTCTTCTGCGTAAACAGTAAAAATGCAGAACTGTGAGAAAAGTGTGCTGTTTTTCTGCACCAGCCTGATTGTTTTCATGTGAATTAATTAAACTAAATGGTTGTTCATAATGACGCAGAGCTCAGTTGCAGCCTTTCTGAAATTGGAGGCTGAAGATTTATTAACATTTCTTTCTTGCTTGCTGAATTTAGATGGCTGCAGGGGTCTTAATGAACAAATTTTATATTTGTAAAGTGTGAAGCAGATGCAGACAATGGATAAAGCAACAGCATATAAATTATAGGCAGATGCAGACTGATTAGTCAACATTGCTACTGCAGCCACAAAAATTTGCATGTTAAGCCTCATTCCATCTTTTCTTTCGAAATGCTGCAAGTACTTTGGGCTTGATTGGTTTTATAAGAGCCAATGGATCCATGTAAACTGTTTAGATGAGCATTGTCCTTTGACTTTTTCCAAGGCTTAAGTTACTGTAACTGGCTTAGGGCTGTCATAAATGATTATTTCAGAAATCGATTATGCTATCGATTATTCTGATGATTAATTGAGTAATCGGGTATAACATTGACAGATACTCGCATAATTAATGAGTATCTGTCACATAATTATTTAAGCTTATTTTATGAGTAATAGAAATAGATGAAAAATGCTAATTAGCAAAAAAAATAATCTTTTTTTTTTAATAACAAGATAAATCTGCAGTTGAAAGGTTCTAAGACCCAAATATTAAAAGCTCAGCCCTTTCTGGTTGACTTACCATCAATACAGTGCACCTGCCTCTGTAATGAAGATGGTCACAAGCAAAAAATGCATAAAGTTTCATTAGCATATTGCATCTGTTTTTGTTAGTTTTTTTAGATTAAGGAGCATAATTATTCATGTAAAATAACCATTCTAGTGTACTTCAGGGATAAGTTAAACTTTTTAAAAAACTTATTTTTTAACTAAAATAGACAATAAAAATAATTATACATTCATCAAAAAGGCAAACAGCTAATTTAAATTCTGGCATAATAAATTCAGACTTTTTTCAAACCATTCTTGCATATGTTTAATAGAATATAAATAACTTTTCTGACCCACAGTGGGGAAATTCGTGTGCGACTGTGGCAAAAACAGGTAGACCAGACTTGCACACAAGATGAATTAATATGAAAAAAGCAAAATTTAAAAAGTTAAGCTGTACAGCAGAAGAGAAAAATATTGTGCAATTATTAATTGATGAGGCATATTGTGATTAAAACTTAAGTGCTCAAGTTAGAAATTCAAGAAAAAAACATCAGTTTACAGAACACTGTAATATTTTTGTGAAACGCTTTTTGTTCCACAAATTAATAAAAAACTGCAAAGACATCAAAAGAACCAGAACCAAATTCTCCTCTAAACTGGCAGCTCTGCTATGTCTCTGCAGGTTTGTAGTGGAACCTGCTCTTAAAGTTATTTTCATTCTGCAGTGAAGGAGTTCTGCTTTGTGTTTTCCAACATCTTTAAACTGCAACCAGAGGCTTTGTTTTCTCCTCTCTCATCGTTAATTTTACAGGACAACCTAACAAACTCATCCTCTACTCATAGCTGCACTCGCGCCACCCGTCTCTGTTTTTCACATAATGGTATTAGCCCTCACGTGATTGGCCGTTCGGCTACTATTGGTTCCATAGTAGTCTCACCTTAGTGTTTTTCAAACCATGTAGTCTTGCTCATCTTCCGCCATGTTGACCAATCAAAACAAGTTCAGGCGAGAGTGGAAAGGAGGGGGATGAGCAGCGAGTAGAAATGCTTATCTTCGGCAGCTAGAAGCTTAGTCGATACCAGGCAGCTCACTGCGCAGTTTTCTTCTCTGCTGAATATACACCTTTAAAACTTTAGTTCTCTTTCTCTGCGCTGCTTTTTGCCCGTTGCTTTCTGTCTCCATAGGGCAGCGATTCCCAAAGTTTTTTAGTTGCGCACCCCCTTCTGTGTCCCAACTGGGTTGATGCACCCCCAATCCTCCAAAAAAATAAATAATATAAATAAATAAATAAACTGATGATCTACCTGTGTTCTCACTTTGTTTATTTTGTGTACCAGCTTCTAAATCTGAGTCTGACTCACAATGAGTGTTTTGACCCCTAAAATAAAGATAATTAGTTATACTGCATTTGAAATAAGATGATGGAGATTAGTTGTTCCTATTATAAGTGCAAAAATCTTATTCCATTGGCAGATCATCTTATTTACCTGCTCAAATCAAGGATAAATTCACTCATTTCAAGAAAATGTTACTTATTTTTCGTTCAGTTTGTGCAGTGTAAATAAATAGATTTTATTTATTTATTAAATTTACAGTTTTTGATTTTAATTTTTTCAAATGAAATGTTTATTTACACGTCTTTATGGTGTGGGGAAAAAACACTGTCAGACTGCACCTTGTGCACCCCCTGGCGGTAGCTCACTTTGGGAATCCCTGCCATAGGGCATAACCACCATTGGCGTCCATGTACTAGCAGGCTAGGCTACCATTAGTGTTAGCCGCCTAGCCGGAACACAGTACGCTGAATAAATAATCAACGTAACGGAGTTTCGAGGCAGATAATTTTGCCTCGAAGAATTTTATGAATCGTGACACCCCTAGCTCATTTTGAGGAAACCCCAAATAAGCTCCATCGGCCTTTCTATTTTAGCTGAGGCAAACCACCCTCCTCTTGTCCTACACCACATAAAAGTTGTTTGCGGGTGCCAAAAGGGTCCATGTAATCATGGTTGTTGCTGGATATTTACTCAGTGCAAGTTGAAGCCATAATAATCATAAAAAACGAACACACATCTCTGTATACATGCTTGATTTAATAATTTTTGCCAGATTTGAAGAAGATCTGGGAACTTCAAGGATTTCCCCTTCCTGTAATGCAATTTGTCCTAAAATAAAATTCCTTCCAATCAGAAATATTGATAAAATGATTAGAGATGACATGCAGTGACATAGTCCAGGATAAATGCAGCATTTTCCTGTATTTTTGATGACGTCCACCTATTTTATCATATGGGCAAGCTGTTGGCACCTTGCTGACACACATTGCTTATATTCACACTGTGTTTATAGCTTTTCCATAGCAGTCTCCTAAGTGTTTTTCAAACCAAGTAGTCTTGCTCTTCTTCCTCCACTCTAGGTGTGACTCACTGTCTTCATGGTCTGCTGTGTGTTTGGCACCACTTGTTGATTCAGAGTTTTATTATTGTATATTTCTTGCTGGCTTTCTCATTCTGGGTGGTCACAAAAACAAGGGAGGCACCTGCTGCACACTTGTATATTTACATATACAACTCTTGTGAATTGTTAGAAATCGTGAATGAATTAAAGTGTTTTATGTATTAATTAGTATTTAAGATTTTTATCCATCCATTTGCTATGCCCACTTATCCGTACAGGGTCGGCTACAGCTACAAAACAGGTTCTGAGATCTACTGTATTTTGTGTGAGAATTAATTGGACCTTGAGGACCCCTGTTGGCCTGGGGTTCCTAAGCAGTGCCTTCGTTTGCTTATGCATCTGGTCAACTCTGTGGCAGCTGATAAAAACAACAGTAAGATAGATCCCCTCTTTCAAATTTCTCTTTCTTTGCTTAACATATTACGTTCATATTTTATATGGCAAGGCAAGGCAAATTTATTTGTATAGCACATTTCAGTACAAAGACAAAGCAAAGTGCTTTACATGATTTAAATATAGGAAAATAAAACAGAATAAAAGCAAGTTGGAATAAAATGTAGAAAAATAAAAGATGGGAGAATAGAAATTAAAAGCAAATATTAAAAACAGTTGGACTACAAAGTTGAACTAATTGTTTCAGTAAAACAGTTTAACTAGAACAGTCGAAGGCAATCCTAAACAAATATGTTTTTAATCTCGATTTAAAAGAACTCAGGCTTTAAGCACTTTCACAGTTTTCTGGAAGTTTGTTCCAGATAAGTGGAGCATAGGAGCAGCTATTGTTTAAAATTTTTCACAAAAAATGGGGCATGCATTAAAAAGCTCACACATTATTACTCTTTTCTCATACTTATACACAATGTTATTTATGTATTTATATATAATGATCTATACATGCATTTTGTGTACCTACCTATTACTAGTCTTTTTTAACTACAGCTAACGGACTATGTGCACCCTTGGCTAGTCATCAGTCCATCATAGGTCAGTGACAATTTACACACAAGTGTACCCAATAAAACATGCATGATGTTTGGGCACAAAACAAACCTGCAAGCAAATATGTTATGGAAATGCAGAATTAGAGCCGCATGGGGTGGCGGTTTAGCAGGTGCCCCATTTACAGAGGCTATTAGTCCACCATGCACTTACTGGAACATGTCTTAGCACTTCCTCTCTCTGCTCATTTTCTTTCAATTTACTGTGAGCAAAAGCCAGCAGCGGCACAAAAAAAAAATTCAAACAAAAAAAAAAATCTAAATCAAATATGTGATTATCAAATATTGCACCTCTGTTAATTTAGTAGATGATCTCAAGAAAGGGAAAATATTGCAAATGGGTCATTAAAAAAGGTTGCAGAGAGCTAGCAGAGCTGGTGGATTGCATCATATTGTGTTTTTATACAGTTCCCAAAACTTATTTTTAGATCACTGAGGGACAATAACAAAAAAACATTTTTTTGTTAGTTTTTCTTTTTAAGAGCTCAGAGTTAGGAGGGGTGGCTAGCTACATAGACCTGCTGGATCTGAAATGACACACAAAGGAGACAAACAAATACAGAAACCTGAAAGAAAGGGGACACAAAGAAGGAAACCCCAGTTAATGACAGCAGTAACCTCTTATGTTGGAGTAGGATTGGTTTGTGATGGGTAAAAAGATAGGAGTATATACTCCAAGTGTATATTCTCTGAAGTGGAAATTGTACGGTTTTGTTGTTTGTTTATCCCTTGTTTTCACTAAAAGAAAAAAGAAATGGTAGTACAGCCCTCTGGCTGAGCTGACCGAAAGCAAAAGCAGAACTTTTCTTTACTTCACGGCCTGAAAATGGCTGAATTGGGGGAAAAAGTGTTTGTACGTAGGGATATAAAAAATCTTTCTTCTCTGCAGCGTAATGCATAATGCTTTTTCTATCACTGATTTTTACTGAGAAGTGATGGGTACTACTGGGTATTGGTTGTGTTTTATCAAGCTGAAGAAAGGTTTGTGCAATAAAAACATCAGAAATCCTAGCAAGCTGAGAAGAATAAAATAAAAAGTGTTTTAAATACAGGTTCTGAGCTCATCACATCGCAGAAAAAAGGTACCTACAGTCAGCAAAATATAGATCACCAGAGTTATTAAGAACTATGAACTAACAAATTATGTTCATGAATGTTTACAGGCCTTAAAGTCCAAATCAAACATTTTTATGATTTTAATGACCTATCTGTGATATGTGTTGATTATGTTTAATTATTGTGGGAGACTTCAGCATTCACGTTGACAACCTGAAAATAGAGGTGCAAAAGAACTATGTGATACACTTAGAAACTTTGGTTTAACTCAACATGTTAAACAATCGACACACACAGAGGGACATATTTTAGACTTCATCATCACTAAGGGTGTAAACATTTCCAATGTCAATGTTGCCCTATCTGATCATCCTCTGTTATCTTTGAAAGCATAATTTCCAATGACTTAGTTAGCCAAAGAGACTTCATTATTCAATTAAATTAAATTTTATTTATATAGTGCCAATTCATGAAACATGTCATCTTAAGGCACTTTACAAAGTCAGATTCAATCATATTATACAGATTGGGTCAGATTATAAAGATTGGTCAAAAATTTCCTATATAAGGGAACCAGTTGATTGCATCAAAGTCCCGACAAGCAGCATTTACTCCTGGAGAAGTGTAGAGCCACAAGGAGAGTCGTCTGCATTGTCCATGGCTTTGCAGCAGTCCCTCATACTGAGCAAGCATGAAGCGACAGCAGAAAGAAAAACTCCCCATTAACGGGAAGGAAAACCTCCAGCAGAACCGGGCATCTGCCTCGACCGACTGGGGGTTAGAGAAGACGGAGCAGAGACACAACAAGACAGACAAAAAAGCACAGAAGCGCACATTGATCCAGTAATCTGTTCTACATTAGATGGTAATAGTCGGTGATCTGTCTTCCCTGGATGATGTCACAGCTAACAGAACGCCAGACCACGTGTACCTACTATGAAGAAAAAAGAGAGAGAACAAAAAGTTAAAAGCTGAAATGACAACAGTCATTTAAATGCAATGCGATGCAAAACAGAAGAACAGTAGAAATCAGTAGAGTGAGAAAAATATCCCTGATGTCCTCCAGTAGCCTAAGCCTATAGCAGCATAACTATAGAGGTAGCTTAGGGTAACATGAGCCACTCTAACTATAAGATTTTTCAAAAAGGAAAGTTTTAAGATTAGTCTTAAAAGTAGACAGGGTGTCTGCCTCACGGACCAAAACTGGGAGTTGGTTCCACAGGAGAGGAGCCTGATAGCTAAAGGATCTGCCTCCCATTCTACTTTTAGAGACTCTAGGAACCACCAGCAGACCTGCAGTCTGAGAGCGAAGTGCTCTGTTAGGAACATACAGGGTAATCAGAGCTCTGATATATGATGGAGCTTGATTATTAAGGGCTTTATACGTTAGAAGAAGAATTTTTAATTCTATTCTTGATTTAACAGGAAGCCAATGAAGGGAAGCTAAAATTGGAGAAATATGATCCCTCTTGTTGATTTTCATCAGAACTCTTGCTGCAGCATTTTGGATAAGCTGAAGACTTTTAACTGCTTTTTGTGGACTTCCTAAAAGTAAAGAATTGCAATACTCCAGCCTTGAAGTAACAAAAGCATGGACTAGTTTTTCAGCAGAATGTTTCTAATTTTGGCGATATTCCTGAGGTGAAAAAAGGAAACTGGAAACCTGTTTGATATGGGATTTAAATGATATGTCTTGGTCAAAAATAACTTTTTTGACCAAGATTTTTTACTTTATTACCAGAGGCCAAGTTAATGCCATCCAGATTAAGTGACTGATTAAAAAGTTTATTTTTGAGGACTCTGGTCCAAAGATTACAACTTCTGTCTTGTCAGAATTTAAGTGCAGGAAATTTAAAGTCATCCAGCTTTTGATGTCATCAAGACATGACTGCAGTCTAAGTAATTGATTGGATTCATCAGGATTTATGGATAAATATAGCTGAGTGTCATCAGCATAACAGTGGAAATTAATCCCATGATGCTGTCTGATAATTTTGCCAATCGGAAAGAAAAATCATCTTTAAGAACAAAACCACTGAAACCTTTAACCAACTCTTCTAGTTTCACTTTGTCTTGTAACTCAGTAGATTAACTAGTACACAACTTCCAGTCTAAAGTTTCAGACATCATTGCAATTAAAGTGAAGGTTGTTTCTGGGAAGAGAAAGCCTCAGTGGAGAAGTGCTCCACCACTTAGAAGTGAAAAAAGAGAGTCCCAAAAAGCTGAACCCATGTGGCGAAAGACCAAATTCCAGGTTCACGATGACATCTATAAAGATAGACTTCACAGATATGACTTACAAGTGAAAGGTGCTCATCATCAAAAACATTAATAATGCTTGTTCCTTATTTGCCACAGTCGACAAGTTAACAAACCCTCCTGTGTCTGTGACATCTGAACTCCACTCCACCAGGGCTTACAATGAATTTGCTACCTTCTTTACTGAGAAAATCCAAAAGATTAGAGAGGCAGTCTGTACATCCATATAAAGCTCAGTTCATGGTAAATGGCTTGTACTTGTATAGCGCTTTTAACTAGTCTTGACGACCTCCAAAGCACTTTACACTACAGTCTTAGTCATTCACCCATTCACACCCTGACGATGGGGAGCTATGTAAGTAGCTACAGCTGCCCTGGGGCAGACTGACAGAGGCGAGGCTGCCATACAACGGCGCCACCGGGCCCTCTGACCACCGCCAGCAGACAATGCGGCGGTGGTCAGTGTGAAGTGTCTTGCCCGAGGACACAACAACAGAGACAGTCAGAGCAGTGGATCAAACTGGCAACCCGCCAATTGCAAGACGAACCCCCTAACCTCTGTGCCAGCGTCAGTACCAAAGTTGTCTCCAACTAGAACAGATTTTGACAAAATGTCCCTATTCTGCCAAAGAAAACTACAAAAGCTTAAAAGACATCGCACACCAACTAAGTTCCTCCTCCTGCTGTCTCGGATGTTCTACCCACTGCTTTCTTTAAATTGATCCATGATTAGTTGAACATGTTGGCCTAAACATGTTGTAATTTTCCTATTAACTTAAAAATAGCTGTTTGTGATCTGTAAAAACTTATAATTATTTAAAAAAATTTTATATTCTTTGTTATATTTTTCACCCATGGAGGTCGCCATTTTTCACCTGTGTAATGCATGCTGGGTTGATGACCCACTTAGGTCCTACTGGACTGTTACCTAAGTTGTTTTTTTATCATATTGCGTTTGACTGGTGTAAATTTAGACAATGCCACACGGTGTCGCTGTTGGCTGTAATTTCAAAACAAAAAACAGAAAAAGTGAGGTAAATCTTCATCGCTTCCTATATGAAAACAAAGAAGAGCTCCGTTGAAAGAACACAACTTCCGAAGGACCCGCATTTGTGCTGAGTTATTTTTACGAACAAAATTGTTGACGACAGGTGGCCATTACCCTCGCAAGCTAAAACCAGCTGCCGTGCCAGTTATTTTAATCCATAAAGTGCCTAAAACCCGCCGCCTTGCGAACAAAAGATTGTTGAGAGAAACATCAGAGACAGGCAACACTGGAAGCCCTTTTAAATAACAATGGTACTGCCACCGGTACCGAATGTGAAATCACAGACCCAACATCGGACCAAAGACCAGACCCTAAACGGGTGTTAATGGACCGAAAACCGGACCGATCACATCCTAATCAAATGTTGGATCTGACACTGGACACAGAGCACTATTTGCCGGTATCACACTGTTCTATGAGTGGTACCTGTCATTCATCATTTCATTATTCATTATTATTATTACATTACTACACTGTCATTGATTTCAACCCGCTCGGGTACAAACTCTAAAGGTTTAACGTTTCTCATTGCCGTTTTGGCTGAACGAAGCTAGTGCTAGGACCTAGTATACGTAATTTACCCAGAATGCATTACAGCATAAACAACGTCCATGTAACAATATTTTATTTAAATTTATTAAAAATAAACAGCTTACGGTATTTTTACTGTATTGTTTTTACATCTAAAATAGATATTTCTCAAATAAAGTCCCTTGTTACAAATAACCGTAGATCCCTTCAAGAACGTTTTGCCTGTCGTAACGTCTTATTTGACTCTGATAATAATAACGTCCCTTCTGTCATGTGTTTTCCCCCACTCCCTATAAACAGCAATTATCAAACCACAGTTGAAAAAGAACAATTTGGACAAACCACTACTGCAGTACTACAGGCCCACCTCCAACCTCCCGTTTATTAGTAAGATTGACAAATCTGTGTTTCACAATTAAACACCTTCTTAACAATGGCCAGTTGCTTAGATTTTTTTTTTCAGTCCGGTTTCCGTGCTCACCACAGTACAGAGACCGCCCTTGTCAAGGTGTTTAATGACATCTGTATAAATACTGACTGTGGGAGAACCAAATTGCTGGTATTATTGGACCTTAGTGCAACATTTGATACTGTCAATCACTCCATTCTGTTAGAGCGTTTGGAAAACTGGGTCAGCCTTTCTGGTACAGCACTTGACTGCTTTAAATTCTACTTAAATTACAGGGACTTTTTTGTATCAGTAGATAACTTTACATTAGAGACCAAATAAATCACATATGGTGTGCCCCAAAGGGTCCATCTTGGGTCCCCTCCTACTAAATATCTACATGCTCTCTCTAGCTCAGATCATAAAAAACATCAGTTACCATAACTATGCAGACGACACACAGCTCTACAACACGATGTCACTAGGTGACTATAGGCCCGTTTACACTACATCTAAAAACCGAGCCATGCCGAGACCAGTCCGAGCTTGGTTCAGTTATCCAAGACAAGCCAACCCGTTTACACACAAAGCTTATCTCGGTTCCTTGGTTGCTCCTCGCCCCCTAGTGGCGATCTGCGGTACTACCGCTCTCTGGGATTGAAGGCGGAAGCAGCAAAAACACACACAGCTGCGCCCGTAACATTCAGGAAGTTATGCTTGATATTGTGATATTTCGGTATTTGCAGAGAGTCAGGGGAAGAAGGCAACCATTGGTGAATTTACTTGAGAAAGTTGGCTTTTTGGGAAGTGGATGAGACAAACGAATGTCTAATAAGGATTTACAGATGCAGGAAACAACGACAGACGCTGAGGTTCATTGCGCTGCTAAGCAGAATCATCACTGGAAACCGTGTCGCACGGTAAGGAAGCTAGTATTATTATGAATGTCTGAAATTTGTCTGAATGGAGTGTGAATCGGGACGTGCAGCCAGACACGCCGGAAAACCCGCTGACAGTCAGCTGACTGTAAGGGCATGACGCGGTCCGCTCATGCGCTCTTTGTTATCAGAAACCGGGATAAAATAGAACCAGGCCGAGACCTACCCAAGAGCTGGTCTGCAGTTAGCGCGGTCCGGTTATGGTTAGCGCGGTCTGGTTCAGTCTGCTGACCGTTTACACACAAGAGTTATCTCGGTTACCGAGCTCGGACTGGTCTCGGCTCGGTTAAAAAAGTGTAGTGTAAACGGGCCTTATGAACCTATTCAAGCTCTGAGTAAATGCTTATAAGAAATTAATGCATGGAAGTGCCAATTTTTTCTACAGTTTAATCAAAACAAAACCAAAGTAATAATTTTTGGACCAACAGAGGAGCGATCAAGAGTTACCACACAGCTAGTAATCACTGATCAGGCCTGAAATTTCAGTTTAGTGATGGAATCAGACCTGAACCTTCAAAGGTATCTTAAAGATAGTTACAAAGTCAGTCATTTCCAGGATTAAAGGACTAATGTCTCGGCAGGATCTTGAAAAACTAATCCATGCATTTATCTTTAGTCCAATCGATTACTGCAGCAGTGTTTTTACAGGTCTTCCAAATAAGTCGCTCAGACAGCTGCAGTTGATCCAGAACACTGTTGCCCGCGTCCTCACTAAGACTAAGAAAGTAGAGCACATCATCCCAGTTCTAAACTCCTTACACTGGCTCCTTTTATCTCAGGGAATATACTTTAAAATACTTCTGATAATCTATAAATTACTGAATAGTTTAGCACTAAAATGCATCACAGAGTTGTTGTCAGTGTATCAAACATCCAGACAACTCAGGTCTTCTTGCTCAAGTCTACTCTGCATACCCAGAACCAAACAAGGAGAAGCAGCACTTAGTAGGCTTGTCATGAAAACAAATTTTGTTGGCTGATAAATTTTTCCAAAAATAATTGCGATAAATCATATGATTGTCATTTGAAGACCTTTTTCAACTAATATGATAATTGCATAATAACGCAAGTATATCCTCTTGACCTACCGGCTCAAACAAATTAAGCGAGAGGCATCATATGATTTAAATCCAAAAATTTAATTCCTTTAATTCCAAGGTATGTTATCCATGACCAAACATAGAAATAGATGTCATGTAGTGAGCAAATGGCAGGGTTTCAAACTTTTTAATAAATATAAAAGGAACTGATGATATTGGAATAAAACATGTCTTTACAATGATGCTAGTATATCTGTTAGGTGTATTCTGTTATGAAATTACCTGAAATTGCTCAATACTGAGTTTAGTTTTAGGGGATATCTATGTTGCCATCATTATGAAACTAAAGCTAACATGAACAAAATGTTATGAACAATGTCACCTGTTCATGTGCAGAGCGAATAACTGAAGCATATTTTTTCCACTGAATAATATTCATTGTCAAGTCTTCAAAGCGTGAATCCCAGTCAAATTATAGGTCTTTGCTTATGCAACCTCTTTGTGATTATTTCCAAGTAAAACTGAATGGCACTCAGGGTTAAAAGTGAAAAAAATAAATTTGAGCTGACATTTCAAGACCCTTTTCAGACAGCTTCTGAGTTGAGTAACAACATACAATAAAGCAACAATTGACTGGTGAATGGAGTTACTCAATTTTCTGCTGACCGGGTCATTTCCAGTCAGTGAAAGCAACATAGCTACTTGGTCTCGCTGACAACACTTTTCAGTTTGGAAGTTGGAATTGACAGTGTTGGGCAAGCTACTTGTCCAGTGTAGTGAGCTAAGCTATCAGTTACTCAACAATAAATTAAGCTTCACGACACAAAAGCTACCACCTATAGAAATATAGCAAGCTAAGTTACACAAATGTGTTAAAAGTAGCTTAACTACATCAGAAGCTACTTAACGTTGTACCAACCTAATGTCAGATCAATTCAAAATGAGTCTGATACACTGGTTAAAACATTTATTAAAGATCAGCCAATGACCTAACACAGTGTAAACATTGCTTTATGAGCAGCATAATAAAATACAAACTGAAGTAATTACTGCTAGAAATAAAACAAAAAGGTTATTGGCCTAGTACGTGCGGTGTCGTTAATAACGTTTGGTGGCGTTTTTTGCATATTATATTATCAGGAGGTTGTCTTTTATGTGCTCAGCCACATGATTTAAAGGTGTTTTACCCAATAAGAACACTGCAGCACCAGACACAATCAGGAGCTCCCTGATCGTTGGGGAAAGGCAGAAAGAAGATGCACCATAAGCTTTTTCATATTTCTTTTGTCATTTTAAACATGAAACTACCAAATCACAAGCCAAGTAGTAGAACTAAATGTTGAAAAGAAATTAAAAGCTAAATAAAATAAACCAGGTCACTTAATAAAGCTGCATTTTCTGTATGCTTTGCATTTATATTCAACTTGATAATATTTTCAGAATTAATAATAACTTTCTGTTAAAGATTTCATTTATCTTCTGCACTAAGGGCATAAGTAGGGAGAACAAGCAGAGTGAGATTTGTGTAATATCAGACTTTATTATTGAACTAAGCAGGATTTAGACAGGATCAGAAAGGAAGGTGCATCTTCTTTCTACCTTTCCACCAAACGTTATTAACGCCACTGCACGTATTTTACGCGAGCGCGCGTTTTTTACGTCACCGCGCATTCTGGCTGGAAACGCGCGGTGACGTAAAAAAACGCGCGCTCGCGTAAAATACGGGTTGGAACTGCGCGTTATTGTACGGACGATAATTGGTCTCATCGGCTTGCCATAACAGACAGGAGAGGCAGAGTAGAAGCTTGCGCATGAACATGTCCAACCAACAACTCTGATTGATTGTTCACTCTGAATGTTGTTTCAAAATAGCAAACCTGGTTTCATTTCTTAGTTATGTCCTGGATTTTGTAGCGTTTGTGGACGCTACGTCGCTACTTGATCAAAAAAATAACGTCACTACAGGAAAGTTACTTGATTCATAAAGCAGCGACGCTACGGTCAAGCTACTGGAAAATGTAGTTTAACTAATAGCTTCGCTACATGTAGCGGCGCTACTGCCCATCACTGGGAATTGAGTGAAGAAGACTCTGAGTTAAGTATTTTCAGTGTCAGTGAATTGTTTAAAAATAGAATCAGAGGAATTAAAGGAGCTGTAGGAAAGTTTTAACTGAAAACTGGAATTTCTGCAGACACATGTTGGGTGTTCACTGATGCTGCTACAATAGAGAACTAGACTTTGGTGGGTTCTGGTCTCTTTGCTCCTTTCAACATTACATACTTTTGTATCTTACTAGTTCTGGTAAAACATTTCTGCCTCTAGTTGTCAACTTGTGCCCACCATTGGGAGGTTTTGGGGAATTATGGAAGGGCAAATTAACCGGGATCTGAACTCAGCAGATACCAGGCAAGTTTAACATTAAAGGTGCTCTTTTTGATTTTTTCATTTTATTTTTTAGATAGTTTAACATCTGTTTATTATGGAAATTGATAACTATAGAAACAGATAAGGTAATAGTTAAGGCAAGGGTTTGAGTTCTTTAAAGAAAGTTTGCAGTCAGTAGTGGGTAACCGTGCTAATCTTTATTAAGTGATACTAAAGATGGTTAAAATGTTAACTCTTATTATTTTGTCTTTGTTTTAAAATAGTAAAACTTTGTTTTACAGCGACTGGTCTCACACACAGGCTGTATGGCATTGCTGTCGTTGCTAATTTAAATAATAAATTATCATTTAGAAAGAGGAAGGTGTGAAATTTCATTTATTTAATTTTTGTAGCTTTTAAAGATAAGTTGGAGGTGGCTGAAATCTGTATGGTTGGGTCAAAGCTGTACAAAATTCAGACAGAAATCTCACAAGGCTGTTGAAACTGCATCTATTCCTAGGTGGAAAAAGAAGTAGTTTGAGTCTGGTACTCAGTAAAATACCTGTTCTTCACCAGCCCTTTCTGCCGGACTGTTAGGGGTGTCAGCCTAAACTTTGCCATCACCCAGCCCTAATTTTTGATTTTATGAAAATATCCTGAACAAAACATTGCTGAACAGTCTAGCCCTTGGTCTTTTCATCTGCTTTAGCAGCTTTTGTTTAACACATTTACTGCGTTTTAGCACAATTATCTGAATTTGCTTTACTACGACTTTAGGGGTGCTTTATAATTAACCCTCAGTGGCTTTTGGTTTCAAAACGTGGCTGGAATTTATCTTTAAGTCTGAGTAAAATTAAAAAAGGAAGACAGTGAGACATAGAAGCAATTTGCACAAGTGGAAGACATTCAGAGTTTGGCCAGCATCTGTGAGTAATGTGTTTATTAGAATTGCTATAAAAGCTTGGATGCAATAAGCATTAAGGCGTAAAAATGTGTCCTTGCCACAGAAAGTCGACTCCCTTTGTCCCATGGCACGGCACACAGCAACATTAATTTGGAGAGTGACTACTTTCCAGATTGTATCTTGAGATGCGTATTTGCTCAGCAATTTTTCATCGGCTAATTAGATGTTTGCAATGTCTTTTTCTCTCTTCAGCCCATGGGAAAGAAACAAAAAGAGTTATTTCTCTGGATGTCTCTCCCCAAGTAACAATTAAACTAATTAGATATCCTCCACAAAAGAACAAGTAATTTGAAGATCAGTTTTTTTAAAGCAGTATACTTTGGAAGTTCATGACTAAGAGAGAGAATTGCCAAGCAGCTCATACAGCTGCGCACACACACACACACACACACACACACACACACACACACACACACACACACACACACACACACACACACACACACGAAACTGATTCTGCTTTGATGTTAATGAAGTGCAAATGTGATCTAAGAGCGTCACATGCGCTCTCAAATAGAAATTGAGAAATGTGATCACCAGTCAGAATAGGCAAATACCAATAGACATATAACAACTTTCAAAATAGAACTGAGTTTAAGCTGATCCTCTACAGTAGAAGAGCTGTACATCTTTTATTGATTCTTTTAGAAGTGGAGAATCTGTAGAATTTTGGTTATATTTCCATCACAATCGATCAGGTGGAAAAACCCTCCATACTGAACCGAAACAATTCCCAGAGCAGCAGCTGCATACCAAACTTCCTGTATGCCTCAGCCTGTGGTTGCTTTTACACTGAGATGAAATCCTGTCATAGCAGAGGGAAACTAACAAAGTTATTAACTGAAGTAATGAGACAACTGCAAGATTAATCTGATAATTGCACAGCTCTTGATCCCGCCTCGCTTAACTAAAATGAAATAAACAAATAAAACTGGCCTAGATTCTCTCACTGAACATGCTTGAACGGGTTTCTATACGGTATTGGTTTACTGTAACAGGACTGACTTTTGCCCAACTGAACGTATATTTAAGCCAGTGTAAGGATAGGCAGTAGATTTATTTCCAGCTTTGGGTACTAGTTATTGACATGCAAGCATTGTAGATTTTACAAATAGTAAAACATAGACATTCAATGTGAAAACATGCATCTTGAAAATAAAAAATATCTCTTCATACGAGGTTGCATTGAAATCTCAACATGACACATCTCAACCAGGTGCTAGAAGGTCTCTCAGTGCCTAGGTGGGAAGCCTCGAGTCTGTTCCCTGTCTTGTTGAATATTCTCACCGCTGTAGAGCATACTGATTCTTTCCCACTGAAAAAACACACCACAAGCTCACATTTGATGCACTTTCAATTGATTTGGCAAGCTTATTGATGTGGCCTTCTTATCAATAATGCTTTTATAAACAGCACAATTAAAAAAAATCATCTGTACATCTAAACTATAATGAACCTTGATAATCAAATGTGAGTTGTAGAAATAAACAGCATGTCTAAGTTCACCACCTCGCCTCCTTCACAGAAATTTAAACCCCAACAACCTACACAAGCTGTGACAGTGTATTGATTTTAGTTTAGATACTGACAATCAGTGCAGCAGTATCCAGCAGCCTGCAGAGCCAATGAGTTGCAGGAGACAACAGAAATACAAATAGCACAAATCTAAGCTTGCATCATGCGTTTATTTAAAGAATATCGTTAGATAATTTGTGGATTTCTTTAAATTTATCTGCAAAAGTTTTTGTGTTCATTTGGTTTTGAATTACAAGAGACTCAACAAGAGCTTTGTTTTTAATTAGAAAGATTGTAAGATAAGATATTAAAATCTATCATGGGAAAAATAAAGTTGTTATGACTGCCAATGCAGCAATGGGAAAGCTAAGCACAACCTAACTGCTTGCATAGAATTTAAAAGGGAAAGTTTCAGCCAGATGTTGTATATTAAATACTCTTGATTAAAAGCAGGGGTTTCAGTGGCTTGCTTACAGCTGTGTGCTAACACAACGCTGCAAAGGAAAGACATAGAAAATGAGCAGAGAGAAACAATTGTTACTGGCCATCAGTATGTGAGGGATTTTAAACATTTTGAAGTTTTAAGCTTGCTTTTTGTGATATTTGTAAAGGGGCTATGACAACTAATTTTATTTTTCTGAGGTTTTGTGGGTTATAATATGATCTAGGGCTGGACGATAATTCAATAACAATGCATATATCGATCGATAAACGTATATCGGTGATAGAAAAAAGGGTCAGTAAAAAGTTCAATAAAATAACAGTTTTTCTTCCTTTTGCATTCTAGCCATGTAGATTTATATTACAGTCATTACATCCTCCCAGACAATCACAAATGTAGACCCAGGAGACTTGCAGATTTGGTAAAAGATTGGTTGAATAAAGGGTTCAGTTTGAATTCAGTGTTTATGTGTTCTTCATCTAAAAAATAGTCTGCTAAGCAACAGCATAAAATGGCCAGGGCTGCACTTGAAATATGTTTTGAATGTGTTGATAATTATCAATATCGATCAATATGATTTCTATTTTATCAATATGCTTTTTTTCTATGTCGTCCAGCCCTAATATGATCTGTTGTTCACTGATGAGGCCGTGTGAATGTCAAAACTGAATACCAAAGGACCTGCTCTGGGGCGGTCAGCTTGGTTTCTTTTCTCAAAAATGATCAGTTTTTTTCTACGAATGTTGTCTTTCTTCGTAATTCACATTCTCTAATCAGAGCACACCATCAAGCTAACATCCCAGCTGGATCCCAGCTGCTTATTCCTGTGCTGCGGTGCAGCGAGCTCTCTAACACGGTCTGTGGATTTGTATTTTGGTCCCACTGTGTTGAATCGCACCACCAGTTTAAAGCCTTTGGTCAGCTTGGCCTCGCCTATCTGACATCCTGCAACACAAACACTTCAACTAGCCATAAAGCCATAATATTGATTTGTAATGGTGTCGCGTTTGACCGGTTTTCCAAATATGGTTGTAGCGAATCAGAGTACCAGAGCACCATGTTTGGAGAAAACCAAATATGGCATAGAAGTACAAAGAACTCATACCGGCTGTTAAGCGTTGGAGTGGAGGTGAGATGGTTTGGGCTTTTTTTTAAAGCTCTATTCCAAATTGTCCTAGATTCAAAGCTAAAGCTTGCCCCCAGCTGGGTCAAAGCACAGAACATTGTTCCCAAACACTAAATCGGATACAGAATGAAGAACAGGAAAAATAGGGTGTTGCGAAGGCCCAGTCAAAGCCCAGACAATAATCTTAATGAAATGTTGTGGTGGGACCTTAAGAGAGCTGTACAAAAACAAATGCAAACTTATAAGCGTTAAACTGAAGCATGACTGTAAAGAAGAGTCGGCCCGCATTCCTCTAATGGGAGTCTAAAGAAGTCATACAGATAACAACTTAATTTAGCAGTTTGTCCTATTCAATCAGGACAAATACATATGCATTTGAATCCAGGGATCTGCTTATTTTTTCTGACTGCATTGACAGTCATGGAAGTATTCTTTTTTGCTGTGAGTGCTTATGTACTTTTTATTATTGAATTAAAAATGTAGATTTCCCACTGACCAATCATTCAAAAGGCAAGCATTAACTCTCGGTTACAGTGTGTATTATTTTCTAAGACAGAGAGGCTGAATGAATATATTCAATGTTTTTAATGTATTTTCATTGCATATTATAATTATAGAGCAGCTTTATCTCACAGCAGAACCTACTATCATGTTTTCATAGCTGTGTGAATACAGAAGCCCTAACTGAGTTTTAATGCTTAGATCTTGATCTTTCTCCTGTCTGGTATTTGCTCTTCTCATTCCTTTCAGTTGACATGATTAGAAACAGTCATTACAGTCCAGGACTTGAGGGCTTTCTTTCGCTTCTTAAACACAATTTTCCCCCCTGTGTTGTGTACATAGTTACTGTAAATGTTTACTTTGTAATCTGCTGTGCTGTTATCAAGCAGATGTCTTTATAAAGGTAATCAGAGATGCAATTAGAAGTTTGTCCTGTTGCGGTGGTGTGTTAGTGTGTTGGTTGTGTTATGCAATTTTGTTCATCTTGGAGACTAAAAGTTAAGACTTCCACATAGCCTTGTTATGGTATTTATGGTTTTTAATTTCATTGTTAAAGGTTTTGGATGACCTAGATATTTTCTATACCCTTCGGTTACAAATTTCCAAGTTGTTTTAAAGGTTTTTGTGAATGAAGGACATAACAGAAATGCCACAGTCTTGTGTGTATTTATTTGTTTCAAACCTGCAAGTAAAAGAATGTTTATTCACATTTGTAATCCAAAGAAAAAAGATAAATTTACATTATTTGAAAAGGGGATGGAAAAGAAGCAATGCTTATAAGGTTCCAACCTCCCAACTCCACCCTACTCACCACCTAGGCAAAACACAAAACAACACTACATGTTTTTCGCACTGACAATCAACGTTAACACAAGCAAAGACAGAAACAGAAAAGACCCAAACATACTCCGATCCTACATTTATCATTTAAACAAGTTATACCACAAAACTAATATTTCAGAATAAAATAACACCACAAATGAAAACTCTTTAGAGAGAAAAATAAAACACAAACTACAACAAATAATGGTCTGACATTAACAAATGATTTTCCAAGGCGATCAGTTTTTATGTTTAGTCTTTGAAAATCAAAGCCATCCTCAAAATAGGAAAGTAAAGGGCTCCAAATAATGTTAAACTTATTCACAGAGCCCCTTAAAGATTATTTAGGTTTTTCAAGTTTGAGTCATAACATTTTCAACCCACTTAGTATAAGATGTTTATTTGTTTTCTACTACAGTAAAACTATCCGTTAATCCAAGCATCTCTTTGGGAACAATAAAATTAAGCTGTCCCAAAATGAGTGTTATAAAATGTCTCAATCTTGGTGACAATGACAGTAATTTTGGTCAAAGTCAGGATGTAGGATATAGTTGAAAAAAAATCTGCTGTTACACAAGGCTTAAGTAAGGCGTATATTATCTAAATTCAAGGATAACAAGCTGGTCTAAAACCACATTTATTTAGTCTTTTAAACGGATCTGTTTAAATCTTCACTTTGAAAACCGTCTGGAGGACTTGTGAGTTCTCTGTGACACTGCCTGGAAGGGTCCAAATACATTTCCCTTGAATTTTTGTTTTGTTCTTCTCAGAAATAATGAGCTCTATATCCCTTCCCACCGCCTCTATAACCATACATAATCCCACCAAAAATAACACTTGTAATTAGAATAAACTTTAAGTAAGAGAACTCTGGTGTGGAAATGTATTTGTCTCAGCAAACATGCAACCCTCCACCATTATTGACACCCCTGTTAAATATGTGTAAAATGTGTCTGATCCCACGTTTCTTAAGTATTGGACCAAATAAGATGCTTCACATCTCTGTTCCGTGTGATCTGCCAGACAGCCGTCTCTGTACACGAGCTGCACTGAGCATCACGTTTTTTCAATGTTCAAAGCAAAGGGCTATGGTCATGAAGAAGAACAACTTTTTTCCGCTTACACACGCAATTAACTTGTTCTGCATTGCAGTATGTTACAAGCCAAGTATTAAGAAATTCACATGACGTGTTGTCAGAACATCATAGTCGCTTTCTTATTCTTTCTAACCTCCCTTACCATCCTCCCTGTTGTGGATGGAGGGAAAAAATAAAACTGGGACCTTTTTAGTATTCGTTTTAAACTGTGTAATCATTGCTCTGACTGTAGATATAGGCAACTTGACTGCCTCACTTGAATGATGTGTTCTCTTGTCTTTCCCACCTTGAATAGTGGCGAGACAAATAGGCCTCAGTGACACATCCTAAATACACTTGAAAGGAGGAAGCCTCCAGCAAGAAGTGATAGGTTAGAATAATTTAAGACACTAAGGTTTTATAAAAAGCATGGTATATTTTTCATGCTGCTTATAACATGTTGTATTTTTGTGGGTTTTAGTACAGACATAAAGGAACAAATCAAAATGTGCCGTCTTATTTCGTCACCTTCATGTTTAAGGAGTCCCACCCGAATTTTCCCACTGCAGGACAAATTCTTATTCTTATTTGTTTTCGTTTACATTTTATGGCCATAGGAAAACCAAACAGTGCCGACGCCATTTAAAAACGACAGAGTTAATGTAGACAGTGATATAGTATTGTTAAAGTAAACCCATGGAAGAACAAATTTATTTTTCTTTGACTACCAGTCTGTCACGAGTTTAACACAAGCTTCACTTGAATATGTCGCCTCCACAGTTTTATTGCTAGGCAGCTGGATTGTGGTCTGACAGGCAAGCTTCTTATTACCTCATGGCATCACAGTGCTACTTGGAGCTGTGTTGAAAACACACACACACACACAGAGCATGTTTATAATGGAAACAGACGAGTGACAGAATAAAATTAAGTTGTCCAAACATGTTTCTGTCCCTTGAACCGTTTCACATATTCTCACAGTACAACAAGAATTTTATTGGAATTGTATTTTATAGATGGATGGACACAGTAGTGCATAATTGTGAAGGGGAAAAAATTATACGAGGTTTTTATTTGTATTAGTCTCCTGTCGGTGAATACTTTGTAGAACCACCTTTTGTAACAATTATTGCTACAAGTCCTTTGGGCTTATATTTGCTTATATAGAGACATTTTATCCATTCTTCTTTGCAAAACAGCTCAGACTGTCAGACTGCATGGAGAACGTCTGTGCAAAACATCTCTAAACTCATGGATTCTCAGTTTGATTTCAGTCTGGGTTTCGACTTGACACGCTCCATGGTAGCTCTGGAGGTACGTTTAGGCTATTTTTTTACTAGAAGGCCAACCCCCTGCCTTTTATAAAGGTCGGATTTGTTGAATGTACAACTGACTGTTTTCCTGTTAGCAGATTTGCCCATTGAGCGCTGGATCTTTGCAGCTTCTCCAAAGGTAATACCAGCCTTTCAACTGCTTGTCTTATTAATGTTTAGGTGGATGGCCATGTCTTTATAGGTTTGAGGTTGGTCTTCATAATGCTGTTTAGTCACTCATTTTGTCTAAGGAACCTTTGTAAAGCTCACAAAAGATTTAATTGCACACACAGTTGGAGTCCAATTACTAGTTTGACTTCTGACGGTGACTGTTTATTATTTATTATTATTTGATATGTTGAATAGATATGCATAATAATAATCATCTTTATTGTAATTGCAACATACATTCCAATGAAATTTGTTCTCTGCATTTAACCCATGCCCTCGCGGAGCAGTGGGCTGCCACTGTGCAGCGCCCGCGGAGCAATCTGGGGTTAAGGGTCTTGCCCAGGGACCCAGAGTGGCAGTCTGTGGAAGTTGAACCCAGAGCCCCGGGACACAAGCACAATGTTCTAACGACCAGGCCACCACTCCCCCACTCCCCCACTCCACTCATGTATAACATGAGTTTCTCATTTTTACTCATTAAAAACATCTACAAAGCCTGTTATTTTCCTTCAACCTTACAATTGCCATAATTAATTTTATTTTACAAACTAATCAATTACAAAAAATAATGGATTTGTTTATAAACTAAAACTAATTATTAGTTTCAGCTTATAAACTTATCCATTACAATAAAAATAAACTTTGTGGCTGTAACAGGACAAGTTTTTAAAAAAGAGGGAGTAGATACTTTTGCAAGGCACTGTAATTGTGTATATATTCTGTGTGGAACAACTGTGTTAGTCTGGAAGTCTGGCTCTGTTTTATGGCCCTATTCCGTTCTCACCCCAGACATAAAGCTAGAGTTTGAACTTCGACCCCATTTTCCAGGCTATAGCCGTGTCGAGTTGCAAGGCGAGAAAATTCCCTCTGCTCCTTATTTTCTCCAATTGATCTTTCCATTCTTCAAGTTTGAAGTTTTGTGACCTCTCGCCGCTCAGACTCACTGCTGTTAGTTTCAGTGTCTGGCTGTGTAGAAGACGCGTGATTCCCAACCAGGCTGTCATTTCGCTACGGGCTTGTTATTGCTGTAGGTACAGTACAGCTCCTCTCAGCCTAGCTTCCCTAATGAAACAGCACATATCCAGACACTTCATGCCTTTTTTTTTTAGCAAGGTGCAGCATAGATTCGCATGCTTGGCATCATCGCATTTCTTCCTCCCCTCTGGTACTACTCCTCTTGTCTCGGAAAACCTTTCAGAGCAGTCACAATCACTGCTCATCACAATGGATTTCCTTTTTTGCTGCTGGGCGCAGAGCGAGTAGGGAGGTTTTAAATAAAAGACCAACTTCATGGTCTATCTTTGATGACCTTGCTTTGTTAATGTAATGTAACGGGTAACAGGTTTGTGCATGTGCTGGTGAGAGGTTTGTTTGACAGATGATCTACTTTTGTTGTCAGAGGGGATTTAGGAAGCTCACAGACAGGCAAATACAAGAATGTTTGCATTCATAATGACATAATCTCCAGAGTGCGGCATGTCGACTCACAGGACAGTGGATAAATGTGGTAACGGGAATGTTTGCTGGGCAATATTCTGTAAAATGTCTCACAATTAAACATTGATTTTAAGGCTGCTGTTGCAGCAAATAATCATGCAAAAGAGTTTAACAGCCTCTGACAGGATGGGTGACAGAGGACTGACAGCTCACTACCTCAGGAGCAAGTCTAATCCCAGGGTCACAGCAACACAAATATTCCCTCTTAGCATCCTGTCTTACCAATGAAGAGGAAGGTTGCGGAGACCCTTCCACAATGGTTAGCGACTTGTCAGTGGAAGAGTGGAGACATAATGCCCCCTTCAAAAAGGGTTGCGAGGTGGCAGGTTTATTCATGCCAGACTCCAGTATCCACCATCACTGGGTAAATTAATTTCATGGTCCAACCACTTGTGGTTCTCTTTATGCAACTAGATCTCTTTTTCACTGTTTTTCTTCTATTGATTGCTCTTGCAGTTGTTCTGACACGGCCCCGTGTCCAATGCTTCTTCGTACAGTAAATGCATGCCTTCAATTACTACCCAAGTACTGCCATTTGATTCTTTTCTGCTTCCTTTCCATACCCATAAACAAACTGTGTTGCACCCATTTACATAAAACATTGTTCATCAGTTTATTTTTATTTGTAGTGTGTTCTTGAAATCTGTGAGATTTGGGCATATCCATATTATTATTTTTCCCTATGGTTGGGAAACTTTGTAATACACATTATGTTCCTTCATTTTGATTCTGATCCCCTTATAAACTTGTTGACTTTTATATGAGAGATTGAGTGCTAATTAAACCAAATAGCTAAGGGACCTGTTGCTGTTGGATAATATTTATTGTCACAGAGCAACATTTTCTCACAGCAGACTATGATTGATCAGTTGTCAAAGCAGGTACACATGTTTAATGTATTGATGGAACACCAGTTGGATTTGGTAATTACTGTGGCCGTAACTATCAGTGGCAGTACAAGCTGATAACGTATTTCTTTTCATTTTTCACATTCAAACACTAAAAGAACATGTTCACATGTTTAGGTACTTGCAAACTGTCAAAATACATAGTTTTTACCTGTGTATTGTGCTTGTGGCTCCTGGAAAACCTCTAATTTTCCCAATAGAAAATTCTGAATTGTGTTTCTGACTGGGAAGCCTGCAAATTCATCTTCTGAGTACCAAGAGAATACCACACCATACTGGGAGCGGTTGTTGTGGATAGAAAAGGCTGAGCTGATTTAAAACATAGAGCAGTTAGTAAAATGTGACCAAGAAACAAGGACAGCTGAGGAGCTACAATAAGTGGGACATGATCAGAACAGAAGAATAATTAGAAAACATAACGCTTACAGAAATAAGAGCATGTGATCATATGTTTGAGCTGATTTAGGTTACCTGTTGACAAAACCTCCTGAAATGTGACTGGGCTTTACAGTTTTCATACTAAAACAATGTATTATGCAGCCTTATACTTCACAAAAAATAACATCCACATTAAAACTGTAAATTTTCACCAGCACAATGACTTCCATGTGCAAATATGTTTTACAACGTGGAGGAAAACGGTTGTATGTCTTGGCATTTCATGCAATGGTACTCTTTGGTTAGTTGGCACACCACACTGTTGCTCTGGAGTGGGTTTTACGGAGATGGAAAATCTAACGTGGAGAAAAAAAAAGTCCATGAGCCTGTATTTGCATGACCAGTTTCTACTAGTCTTCACTCCGTGTTGCCAAGTTCTGGCTTCATACCTAAACCCTGAGGCCTATAAATTACATACAAGCTCCATTAATTCACTGATGCTTATTCCTGCAGTTTATTTGAACTTTGGGTTGACAGAGATGCAATTTCTAATTTACATGAATGTTTTATGATCCAATAAACCTTCACGCAGAGCTACAGAGCAAAGAACCACATCTGACACTGACTTTCACACACTTAGTGCAGAAATGCACTCAAAGATTCGCCCTCTCAGGCCCAGACTTAAAAGTCATCTCTCCAGGCAGGGGGCTCTTATGTTGACAGTTGAGCAGATTTGTCAAGAAGTCAAGTGTGTGTGTGCTTATATGCACATCCATGTGTGCGTTTTGCATATTTCGTTCTTATTCTAGTATATAGGATGAATGCATCAGCAGGGACACTGGGCAGGCGTTATTTAATCCGTATGTTTGTGGGCTTTGGCTGGATGCCATGCCACATTACCGCCCACAGAAAGCGGAACTTCAAAGCGGGTTTGGGGGCTTTTTTCCCCCCCAAGTGGAGCCACTGAATCTTCAGCCTGTTAAAATAAAACGTTAGTTAAGCATACATCCGCTTTCAGTCCAAAAAACAATCAGCTTGTGTATCTTAAAACTGGGAATTTTTTCACTGGAAGCATTCAACAGGAATCCACACTGGGGCTGAAATAAAATATGCCATTCACTGCATGATTTTGTCCAGTATTCACTAGAAGTCCACATCATTTTAACAGCTGAGGCTAAACTTGTACTTTTCTGGTGTAGAATTGTACAGTGCCATTCTCTTTGCTATAATGAGATCTAGAGCTGCACAATATGTCGTTCCTCAATGCCATATAACTGTATGAAATATCGCAATTGCAAAGCACTTCTAGGATGTAGCACATGGTAGGCTGTGATATTTCAAATTAAATGCATTGAGTTTCTGCATACCAGTGACAGGCTTGGGCTAATTTACGAAGCTCAAGGTATGACGAGATTTAAAAGGGTTATAGTCTCAAAACCATCTATACCTTCCTTTTTATATGGTTCAAGGTTCCATTATTCAGGTGCCAGAGGAAATGCAAGGTTTTCTTTGGGTGTATGTGGCTTAGAGTAAAATCGAAGAGTAAATTTGTGTTCTTCCGTTACCAATTATTGAATACAGGTAGACTGACTGTTTTTAAACGTCCATAGTTCATTTAAAGGTCTCAAGGGAGAACTGCCCCAGTGGACTGCCAGTCAGCTGGCTGGAACCAGGGTACATTTTGGGGTATATGCAGCTGTTTTAAAGTATTTTAGGTCATGAAACAAATCTAAAGAAGTGTTTATTTCCGCACTTCAAAACGTCAATGACCAAATTTCTTATTGTATAGCATACTTCTTTAGGCTTTACACAAGAAACATGTTATAATTTCTGATATTGATAGTATGGTTCCTCTGACCTTGAATTGTAAGATTTTGTCAAACTAGAAGGGTCCTGGCTGGATTATTTTCAGCTGTAACCACAACCGTTCTCTTGTTGCTGTGGGTCTCCATGCGTAGCACGGGCAGTAATATATGGAAAACATGAGGAAGATAAACAGAGCTGTACTGTTTTCATCTGCACCGCAATATCTTTGTGACAGTGTGTTTTAATATTGAACAGACATCGAGGGTGCTGGAAATCATAAAAAGAAGTAGCATCAAGCCAGGAAGCCAGCGGTCATTACTTAGTGAAATAAAGCAGGGATAATGCATTTTGGAAACAAAAGACTGGTTGTTACAACAGATACAATTATCTCTGACCCGTGTTCAAACTTGTGTGCAGACATTTTGGTCTGTCAGCTAAAAACTAGGGGTTAGATACTACTGTGTTAAATGCTATTACTGCCCTGCTATATTTAGTAAACCAATATGATACAAAGGAGAGGATGGTTTGCAAGACCAAAGATAGTGACGCAGTTTCTCTCATAAGACGTATTCTCCAGGTCTGGTGGAAACATAGCCTCTTGGTTCAGTTCGGTTGAGCCCTATTTTATCTCGGCATTTGAGGCCCTAATTATACCGACAGAGGAAGAGCTGTGGTCTGTGCCAGTATCGGACGTTGACATGCTCCTGTGGCTAAGCAGAAGGAGATTTCACATGTGGGAGTCATAAAAGTGATCTTCAGTGCAGCTCCTTCAGTGTTTCATTTGGCGGAATACAACACATCATGCATGCTGCACATTCATTTCTCTTTCAGGTTCACTTGAAACATGTGCAGTTGGGGGACGGGGAATTTTGTTTACCACTTTGATATGCAGGAAAGCAATAGACTCAGGTTCTCACCCCTTAATTTATTTCTTTAAGTAGTTCCGGGGGGAAATAAATCAGATATAAAATCAGTTTTATCAGGATGCTGCCAACTTTACAGAGGTGGTTCAGGATTCAAAACTACCAATGCACCAAGAAATTAGTATCCAGAATCAAGCAAGATGTGACCGATCTGTCGGACGCAAAAAAAAAAAAAAAAGGTTTACCAATCAAGAAACCCACCATACCTAAACACTACCACGTTGCTCTGACAACAACACTCTTTGGTTTGAAAGTTGTCATCGAGGGAAGAAGATCCTTGTTTGCTATTTTCAGCTGTTTTCAGTATTGGTGAGATAAAACTGTATTTTCTAAAGAGGTAGTTGGCGAAATTCCTTCTTACTTCCACAGCACAGAACTAAACCTTGGTGCTGTCATTTTGTGTCCCCACTGTTGTTGAAGTTTTGAAGTGACAAATGTGCCTGGAGCTGACGGCAGATACCAGTAAGGCTGAATGTGGTACAGCAAAGGTACTATGCTATTTCCCCCGCAGCTTTATACCTGCGTTTATCAAGGACCGTGCTGGATTTGGAAACACAGGCTTCCGTTTGAAAATCTGAAACTTAGAAGTGTTTCCTTAGAAGGGAAACACTATTTTGAAAGCTGTTGATTATAGTTCCAAAAAAATGTATTAAAAATCATAATCAGCTAAAGTCAATATGTAAAGACTGCATGTTCTGCCTTGAGATGAATTGAGACTTTGAAAGAACTCGAGACTGGCAGCCACCCACCAATCTCGGATAGTTTCAGCCCACTTTAAAATATTCCATCAAAAACTTTTAAGCAAGGCCACTGCAAGAGTTTCAAATACGTAGTAAAGATGTAATGAGACCTCCAAGCATCAGAGCTCATAATTCTATAATAAAACATGAAAATATTTGGTCTAGTGGAAAGCTATCTCACAATAGCCCACCTGTGTGTGTGTGTGTGTGTGTGTGTGTGTGTGTGTGTGTGTGTGTGTGTGTGTGTGTGTGTGTGTGTGTGTGTGTGTGTGTGTGTGTGTCTATTTCAGTGTTTTTTGGTGGGGGGTTTTCCGCAACAGATGGCTAAAGGAAGCATGGAGTTGACAGCTTCTGATAATAATACATTTTATTTACAACCGTCTTGGAAAAATCTCAAATGAAAACCGAAAAAACAACAACAAAACCAGATTGAAAACCTCAAATAATTTCTGTGGGACAGTGCAATCAGAAGGAGTAAGCAGTCTTGAACTGGTGGGTTTTAAGTCTGGATTTGAACAGGCGAAGGGTGTCGATGTTACAGATGTCTGGAGGGAGAGAGATCCAGAGTTTGGGAGCAGAGGGAGACAAGCTAAGGCAAACAGGGGGACTGGTGAGGTGGATGGAGGTGGAGGATCTGAGGAATCAGGAGGCAGTCACTTCATGGTGTTTTAAAGAAACCAAGACATTTGATCACAATCACCTCTGCAGAGACTTCTAAAAAAAAACACAGAGATTTAACACTTAATTTGTAAACGCTTGTAAACTACGATACCCATATTGCACATGTGGAAACATAAAAAAAGGGACAATTTTGCTGCTATGTTTGAAATTAGAGCACTTCAAATGAGGTCTTAATTAATAATTTCTTTACCTACACTGATTAAATATTTGACTAAAAGAAAGGTGCCTCCCTTGTATTTAAAAAGTTATAAAATCTAATTTCCTCATGAACCAAATATTATATTCCCTTATGTTCTCTTAAGATGAATGTATTTGTAGACCTCTTCTCAGAAAAATTGTATACCTATCATCATAATGTGGAAGACAAAAGAAAAAGGTAAGTTTCTCAAAGATCTTTTGTAACAGTATTGATTATCAACCTTATATTTTGTTTAGTTTTGTTTAATAGACGTCCATTTAAAATCTGGACGTAATATTTAAAAATTAAATTAACGCACACCTTTCCAGGTTGTTTCATAAACTTACCACATGTTTTCTAAATATATTTATTTTGCCATGGGATCTCAGTGTGTAAGATTTTTTTTTTTAAATACCCTGATTCACTAATGACGATGAATTAAGTATCCGGTTCACAGCCGGTTCACAGCTTCCCCTTGGTGCCAATTAAAACACGGATTTCATCATGTCTGGACTGTATTTGGTCAAAGTTAGTTCAATACTTCAAATATTTACATTGGTGAACTCTAAATATATAATTTTTTCCCTCTTGACAGAAATTCTTTAAAATTGTAATATTCTAGGTTCTGTTTTGGTTTGTTTACTCTCCTGCCTTAGGTTCTCTGGCTGCTTTGAGTTTTGTCTTGTCTAGGTTCCTGTTTAGCTTGTTTACAGTTAGTTTATCCTGTTTTGGTCATCCGTGTTAGTCTCAGCTTTTTCTTCTGTTTTAGTTTTATACTTCGGGGTTGTTTTGTTATCAGGTCTGTAGTTTGTTTCTGTCCACTTGTCCTCTCAGCTTTTTAGGTTTGGTTTCTGATCTGTTCTTGTTTTGAGCCTCAGCACTGATGTCTGGTCTAATTATTTATTCTGCACACCTGCCTAACTCCACCCCTGCTGCAATCACCTCTCACCGGTTTCACCTGCCTCCACCTCCATATAAACTGTTGGGACCAGACATCAGTGCCAGGTCGTCTTGTTGGTCTTATCATGTCAGTGGGTGAGTCAATCCTGATCTGATGTTTGTTTTTTGGTATTTTGACCAAATTTTTCCCTTCCAGAGAACCTGAGCCATTCTGTTTTGTTACCAGTCAGTTTCTGTTCCTATGAAGTTCTGGATGTTTTTTATTAGTCTTTTTGATTATTCAGTCCTTTTTGCTTTGCTCTGCTTCTTGTTAAATAAATCCCTTTTTTAAGAACCTCTGCTGGTCTGGCTGGATTCTGGGTCCGCTGCCGTGATTCATTACAAATATATTTAAAGCCTTTGTGTTTCCCCTAGAGATTTTGTCGCGGGAAGTCTCTCTTTTTATGTTTCTGCCTGTCTCTATCATGTATCTTTATACATGGCTACATTTACAAAGATACCTGCCTTTCGTCCTTTCTACATCTTGGTTGAATGAAAATCTCTTTAAATCTAGATCTGCCAGAGTTTAGAATAATTTTGAGCATAACTTTATTCAGTGTTTGCTTTAGTAACCTTTGAGATCTGTTTCATACAATCCATTCATGGGGTCTATCTAGCAACGGAAATGCGTTTTCCAAGAATAAAGTAGCCATCTGTTTTCAGCGATGGACTCAGGAAGGTGGACTTTTGTTTCCAACTGACAGACTTTTGGTGATGTGCGAAAATCAAAGCACATGGTATTTTTATAGGACTTCTGGAAATGACATCAGAGCGATTTAGCTGTTGAGAGTGTGGTATATTGATATATCTGCACGCCCTCGCACATGGCAGGAATGTGAGTCTACCTGCTTACAAACATACGTGACTCTGAGCTGCGAGAAAAGTCACGACTTCGCTTAGGAGACACATTACAGGCTCCCGCAAACTCGCGCATACTGTGAGGACTCCAAACGGACATTTTACCCTCCATAGGCGAGAGTAGTTATTGCCTATATTATTTTTGACAAATTCCTACATTTCCCACACTTTTTGCCAGTAGGACGAAACGGGGGAATGGATAGCAGCATGTTTGATCAGCCAGTTGAGCACCTAAAGCTATTTCTTCTCCAGCAGGCACCCACTGCACAGCTGTCAGTGCAGCACAGAGAGGGGCTGTGACACTGCATGTCCTGGCGACTGCCTTGGACATGCAGCTCAGTGTCAGATATGAAACAGTTTGATGTGAAGACTTCTTCCTACCAAGCAGTTGAGACCGCATACGCGGTCATGAAAAATGAGCTCTGCGCGTACCTCTGTGCACGAATGTCTGCGGACTCATGTCCACTCAAGTATGTGGGAGCCTAGAGACAGTAATGGCTCAGGATGTGATCTGCCGCTATTTAGAATGGCTAATGATTTTAATAACATTAACCGTAAACACGTGCAGACATTTAATAATTCACTACATGCCGTCATCTTCTTGGGGTGGGGGTCTTGTTGGCCAGGCACCCTCCTTGAAGAATGGTAGGGGAAACACTGACATAAAAGGAGCAGTTTCAGTGTGTTTCTTTTGGCATTAGGCTCACGTTGTATGTAGAGAAGCATGAAAACCTCAACTTGTCAAACCTAGAATACAAGTATTGTAACCCCAGTTTGTGATTTGTGAAATTTTTACTCCACTTATGTGAACAATGCGAATGGGAGATCTCATTTTGCTCCAAAATATTATTAAAATCTTGTCTCCTTGTAAACCCAACATCCTATTGTTTTAGTGAAGATGAAGTGACTGACTGTATTGCCTCGCGAAATGATTCATCCATGACTCTGACATTTGCAATTTGAGTCACATGGTGGTCTCTGTAATCATTAGCTAACTCTGCCCAATGCACAAACCTGACAGCCATTAAATTAATTACAATATATTGGTTTCTGTCTGTTACTTCCAGCATAGCGCCCTCTCAGATCAATTCTTTCTATTACCAGCTCCCCCTCATTCTTTCCAGTCTTTCCTCTCTCATTGCTCCATATTTAACAGGATTGACCGAATGGCAAGCTCCATTTAGCAGACATGTCGAGGTCATTTAGTATTGGAGATCTAGGAGAGAGTGGCGCCTTTTTAAAATCCTGCTCTTCGTCTCCCACACTGTCAGTCATTCTTTTTTTTTTCCCCCTCTCTCTACTCCACTGCCTCGGTCTGCAGACTGCCGTTGTGTCTCAGTTCTCTCTGCAGAAGCAGCTGTCATTAAGCCTGGGATTAAATGATTCACTTACCAGCCGCATGTTAATCCTTGATGTCACACTAAACTCACACACATTTTGTTGCCTCACGTGGGTGCTGGAAATTGAATTATATCTGAATAACATTCGAGAGAGATAGATACATGAAGTGAAACCTTGGCTTTTAAGCTGTTGAGAAGAATTGCGGAGAGAAAGCTGGTGGAATGCTTCCTTTATAAAAATTTAGCCATGTGTTCCAGTGCAAGCACATTAGATGGAGGTACTTGTCTAATGAGGTGATTGAGTGCCTCAGCTCGCTGCCATCTGCTTGCAACAAAGTGGCTTTGAATCCAGCAGATGAATATTAGTGCTTGTCACTTCTTGGCTCTCTTTGCAGTTTTACTTATCCGGATGTCATAGTGTAGTTCCCAAATTGATTTCATAATGCTTCATTTGGATTAATTGTTGGGGTAAAAGAACATTCCAGAACACAGTGCCTTGCAAAAGTATTCTACACTGCTTTGCCATTTTTCCCATTTCTTTCTCGTTGCATCCTCAGACGTCAGTGTATTTTAATGTGATTTTAAATGATAGGCATTCAATAATGAAATACTATTGTGAAGTAGAATGAAAAATTATTGTTTCTGTTTTTTTTTTCAAATACAGAAAATTCGGGTATGCATTCATATTTGTACCCCCTTACTCTGGTGCCTCTGTTAAAATCCATCCATCCATCAATTAGTCTATACCCGCTTATCCTTGCATAATAATAAAGTCCTGTGAATCCAACTTATTGAGGCTCAAAAGAGCAGTGATCCAATAAAGAATTAACTTGTTAGGTAAACAATGTAACTGTAATTAAGTGTAGTAATTTATGAAATACAGTTAAATAATTGAATATGGAAATCACTAGTAGATAATTTAATTTAATTCATAATGACCTTATTTGAAAGCATCTATAATCATTTCAGTAATCATTTGATTATTTCATATTTCTGGTTTCCATCATGAAATAATTGAAAGTTACACTATGACTGGTCAAATAGACCTTAACTGTAATGTTCTGTTGTGGTTCTGGTTATTTTTTCAGTTTAGGATTATTTCTGTTTCTTGTTTTGGATTTATGCTTAGCCTGTTTTTGTTATCTGGCCTTTATTGTTAGTTTTTATTTCACCCCATGTCCGTTTAGTCTCGTTCCTTACCTTAGGTTTTTGTTTATCTATCTTATGCTCCCTTTATCACCTCCACCTGTTTTTGTTAATCAGCCCCGCCCTGCTCTCCTGTTCTGTTGCCTATTTAAGCCCGCCTTCGTTTTTGCTTAGTTGCCGGTATATCTCATCTCGTCCCTGTCCGCTACCTCGTGGTAAGAGCTTTGCAGCCTCTGTTTATGTTATCTGTCTGTTGCCCTGAATGATCTGTCCTGTTTTTTGAGTCTGTCCCAGCCTTTGCCTTTTTGTCCCTGGAGGATCCGTCATCTGTGTCAATAAAAACCCTTTTTTTTAGCATCAGCTCCGTGTTTGGCTTAACTTTGGATTCACCACAGCAAATCATTACATTAACATCTGATTGGTGTACGCGTGCTGCAATTAAAATACATACCTCTCACGGTGCTCATAGCAGTGTTAGCATTGCCCATTGACTTTGGTGGATAAGACTGATTAATTTAAGATCCCAAATTTCTGTCCCTCCTACTTATTTTAATGTATGTGTTGGGGTTGCCATATTAAAGATAGGAGAACCAACGGCCTGGTAAGTCTAGACAGACAAACATGAAAACAACAGTTCTTTGTCTCAGAACCGACAGCAGCACACCTGCTACGACGCTACACTACATAGAGATGTGACGTCATCGCTTCCTTTTATTGAAGCATGCTCAGATCATTACAGTCACAGGAGCAAGAGCACTGTTAATCAATAGAAAAACGTAACGGTATGTATTAAAACCTTTGGTGAAATTACCTAATTCGTAAATTTTAGATACATATTTAATAAATCTCAGCACATTTGGCATCTGATACAACACAAGACTGATATAACCAAATAGAAAAAAAACTATAATCAAAATATGGTTTATTATACAACTCAGTAAATAAAGTCCAACTGAAGTATCTGCCACGTGTTACATAAGGCTAAGGGTGTGAATACTTTTGAGGTACTGTAGGGTTTTAACCTTTGAGTTTTGAAGGTAAGTGTGAGATTTTAAATGAAGACATATGGGGATGGTCAGATGATGTTGAGCTGGATTCAGATTACATTCAAATTTTCTTTTGCAATCTTGGTTTGACTTAATAAAAGCCAATATTACTGGAAAATGAACAGAACACTAACCCCCAGATTTGGTGCCAAACTTGGCTTCCACATTGTTTTCGGTGCTCCTGCTTAGTCATCAGTTGTAGCGTGTTTGTTTTACCGCTCCGACATGAGCTTTTTAACTGGCCAGCTTGCCCTTCTTCTGTTGTATATCATGTCTCAAGGATATTGTATCAGTAAAGCCAGCATTTGGTGTGAAGGGGATACCATGCAAACACAAAAAACACAGTGAACACTATTTTCTGAAAAAAGAAATCCAGATTTTGTGTTTTTTGTGTGTTATTGTGTAAAGATGCTACAGCCAGCTCTGCTGCACCACAAGAGTTGTTTACCCTTGCTTCCTGTAATTCAGCAGCATTTGCTGATGACACAATCCTGCCAGCATCACAGTTGTGAACCTCACTTAGAGATGCTGTGCTTTGATAAAACTTAAAGCACAAAACTCCTAAAAACATTTTTGGTCTCAGCACAGCTCTGACTGGTGCTCGTGCTCTTTATGTTTTAAGCACAAGCATTTCTTGCTCGCCTTTCCCACCACTGCAATTGGGTCAACGTGCTTTATGGTTTGTGTATGTTGTAAAACACAGGCTGTGCATCCTGTAGACAAGGTAGAGGCCAACTAATTGCTGGGCAGTTATGCATGAGACTGAAGTCAAAATACTAAAAAAGACATGGCCTGACCATTTTAACTAACATTTTACTTGAGAAAGTATTTTCTTCAAGACCATTAGGTTGTCATTGACTTTGTTAAAGTGCACTGTAAAAGTATCGTTATCCCTTCAACTTTTTCACCCTGTTTCACATTACATCCACATATTTCAGTATGTCATTGGGATTTATTTATGAAGTGGAATGAATCATCCATCTATCCATTATTAATACCCTCTTATCTGTGCAGGGTGACAGGGGGGCGGGTACCTGTACGTGGTCATTGAGCAAGAGGCAGACTACACCCTGGACAGGTTGCCAGTCATAAAGAATAATTTTACGAATAAAATCTAAAAAGTATTGCATGCATGTATGTAGCCTCCTTTTCTCTGATATGCTTAAAATGCTTAAATACAATTTTTGTAAAACTAACTGAATGCAGAGGTTGGATTATTTAAACACAGTGTTCAACCCTGTGTAACTTAAACTCAGAATAAATGCAGCTGCCCTGCAAAGTTTTTTTTTAAACAGTAGTTGTGAAGACCAAGAAAAATAAACAGACTAACCACTGTTAGGACATGAACATCAAACTGAAGCAAAGGGGAAATATTCATCAAAGAAGCAGCACCACAATAGTCATAATGATCAACAACTCAAGCAGCAGAATTTGTTGACATGACTGTTATTAAATGTGTACTCTAATACTAGTCTTTGTGGAAGAAAAGCAAGAGTAAAAGTCACTGAACGAAAATAAAGGTCACACCTGTAAGAAAGCCTGTTATGGCCCTTTTTCAATAGCTTGACTCCACTTGGCTCGGCTCAACTCTACACGGTTGGGGTCGTTTCCATTACATTTGTGTACCACCTCAATGTGGATGAGGTCCTCATAGCAAGGTGGCCCCAGACTACGAAAGAAACATGACATGGTTTGTTTGTAACAGAAACACAATGCAACAGTGGTGGACAAAAAGCAGTGGTAAACCTGCTGCTCAGTCTGTGGCTTTTTGTCAGGCTCAAAATAAAAGAGTAGGCTGCAGGAGCTTGAAGGATCCAAATTAAGAGAGGGACTAGACTACACACATCAGAACATGCACAACATGTAATTTCAACATATGTAAGAGACAGTGAGCGAAAAATCAGAGCAGAGCACAGAGTTAGCATTGGGGCTATCTAGGTATCTTATTGTCTTCATGTAGGAGACAACAGCGTTACTTAAAGAATATCCTTGTTCATTCAAGGCACGGCCACTACTGATCCAATGAGTTACATAAAAGATAGTTAAAGTCACAAATCACTCATCCATCATGGAATCCAGTAACTCAGTGGCCAAGTTGAAAACAGTCCCATTACTCTCCAGTCTCTTGGCTGGAGCTTTTCTGCTTGGAGTTTTTAAGTTGTACCCATGCTTGGGTTCTCTCTGGTATGCTTCCCCAAAAACATGCATGTTAATTATAGATCTAAAGAAGGTGTGTGTTTGTGAGTAGTTTTTTTTGTTTCTGGGATGACATGGCAATTTGTCCAGGATGTACCTCACCTTTTGTCTGCTGGCTACCAATTGGCACAAGCCCCCCAAACACCCCCCACCCCCCAAAAAAAGAAAATGTCACATCTTAAATTCAATTGGGTATCTGTGGTGAGGCTTAAACGTAGAGTCTGTGATTTTTCCTGAATTTTCCCCATGTCCCTTTTTGAAAAACCGTCATACCTACTCTTTTGCTTCTCAAGGGGATCACGTGGAAAAAAAATCCCCCCTAATCTTATTTCATTTTACTGAGGCATTCCTCTTCTTCTCATAAAATTGTACACCGTTTGCTTCTTGCGACTCTCAGCCTTGTTCAAAGTATACGTGTGAGCAGCTACAATGAACGGCTAACAACGAAGCTAACTGCTAAGCTAACCGAATACATAAACAAGTGTGCATGGCCAGCCAGCAAGCAGAAACTAGTAAGGAACGAACACACCCATTGTCCCCATCTGGGACAACCAATAGATAAAGCGATACCCCGGAATTTGTGCGACAGAGGGGGATGAGAGCAGGAACAAAGCTCAGACCAATTCCTGCCATTTGGTACGAATGGCAGGAATTGTTCAGAGTTTTTACAGGCCTGCAGCTTTCACAGAGATCTATTTTTGTTAAAGGCATACTATGCAACATTTTTCAGTTAATTAATGTGTTCCATACCGTTTTGGATGATTAAATGAGTCATTTCAGGTTGAACAAAGGTTTCCTCGGCCGCCCTGGTGGTCTGTGGGGGAAATACCGCACTTGCAATTGCAGGAGCCCTCGGCCCGCACCCACAGGCTCAGAATCTTGTGCATCGCGAGAGTCGGTCTTGCTTTACGACGAGAACTGCTACACGCCCCCAGTGAAAGGCATGCTCGTTGCTAGCGCAGTGGCGATATCTGTGCAGTTATCATGGCGGAACCGGCGATAAAACAGCGAAAGCCCATGTCGGAGCAGGCAAGAAAGAGGAAAAGGGCTGTGGACAGAGAGAGGAGTCGTACACGGGTGAACATCGGGCAAGCTTTTTCCCGAATGGCGAGAGCTAAAAGAAAAAGAAGGCTGCAAGGCTGACGCGGACCTCGCGTTTCTGCTGATGCGATTGTAAGTAACATTGTAGGGTTTCCCTCACGCTAAGCAAAGCTCCGCCCCGCCGGTCATGGGCGTAAAGCTTGTCTCTCCCCCCCCGCTCCGCCGGTCGTCCGGTAAGCAAATTCCTAGGGGAAACACTGCATTGGAATGGTTTCTCTCTCTCTGTGTGCATGTTCATACTTTCACTGTGTTAGTCATTGTTTGTACTGCCGTTTTTTCGACTTTTGTATTCGTTGCGTTCGCCTGTCTGCTAAGCTCAAAACAACCGCGCCTATCTTGACGGAGAAACCAGTAGAACAGCTGAGCATATTTACGACAGTGCACTTTTACTTTCGCCCTCTGGGGGGAGCCTCGCTGGAAAATCAACCCCGGTTGCATAGTATACCTTTAACCCCTTTTTCTGAATACATAATATATTGACTACTGTCAGGATGGAAGGATCATTTCACCCAGTATAGCAAAAAGTGTCTCTGAACAGGATTACCAGCTATAGCTTAAAGGATAGATATTTGCAGACACTCTCTATCCAATTTGTCAGAGCTTGAGATATTTCTAAAGAAGTTTGCAAAAATGTCATCGATGTGTAAAGCTGAGCCACACCCCAAGAGAGTTGCAACAACATTCATGCTGTTTTCTATGAAGTAAGAGGGTGCTGAACATATATCCAATAATAAAAATAAATGACATTTTTCTTCCAAAATTCTTTTCACCTGGTTCAAAATACATTGAAGTTTGGGTTTGTAACATGATTAAAAAGAAACAAGTTCAACAGGTTGGAATTTTGAAAGTTCTCCCAATTTCTGCGGTATGGTCTTTTAGTTTGGCAAAGCATCTATATTATTTAAGACGAACCTTTTGAAATACTGTCAGATTTTCTTGTATTTGTATGGCAAGATACTGTGAAATTTCAGTACAGATCAGTATAACTACGTATATTAAAAAGTGTAAACGTACTCAGGCGAGAGCTTCCTCTCTTGGAGTTCCCTCCTTCTTTTAATTATATTCTTACAGAGGAACAAACATGGCATAAATGCTTTTGATGAATTTCAGATTTGTAGATACAAAAACGTGGTACAAATAGCATTACTGATATATATTCCCATATTACTGTTTGAACAGTTAACACCATATATCAACCAGGTCGGATAAGGACTTTGCAGCGAGGGAGCAGCTGGTCAATATTTCATGGCTTGTCCCCCACACACAGATAATTGCTTTCCACCTCTGTTTTCTGTTTAACTTACTGAAAAGCTGAGATAAAGTGGAAGTGCAGATGCTGTGATTATTTGTTCTCTGGTGACCACTTTTAAAAGCACGCAAGAACTCATATGTACCATCTCTGATGCCAACTTTTTATGAGATAATGACTGCAATATATCAAAATTGGACAGAGAGCACTATCACCAATGCACCGCTTACAATCAGGTTTCTATTCAGATTCTCCCCAGAGCCTATGTGAACAAGCACAACCCAAACCTACCCCATTTCCATCCAGCAATATATCTGACACATATGTGTCTGTGCCTGTGTTTGTAGAAATGGTGCGTATAAATAAGGTGCTATGAGTACTCAGTGTTTCATGATAAACCACCTCTACGGCAAAACGCTTTGTGAGACCAGGCAACATCGACAAAGCTCAGCGTCTTGCAGATGACAGAACAGATGGATAAATCATTTAGAAGAAAAAGATATTTTAAAAGATTTTGATTGATCAGATATGTTGTGTCATTATTATATAATACAAAGAACAAGAAATGGGTAGAGATTGTTTGTACAAAGGTTATATTGGTCGATGTGCACTTTTATTGACTCTTATCCTAAAACTAATATCTTTTAAATGACAGAAAATATTAAAGGTAAATATTTAAATTATACATTTAACCTAATTAAAGTTATACCTGGCCTGATGGTGTTTCAACTGTACTGTTGTCTTTTTTCCTTAATAATTCGATTCGCTTATTAAACAAACAGGGAAAGCATGCAGTTTAGGCGTTGGAGATAAACTTTTCCGACACCGAAGTTTATGACAATAAACAATGTCCATGTCGATATTTTCGGTATTTTAAAAAAATTAAAGGAAAAGTAGTTTTTATAGGTCAAGGTGGTACGCTATGTGTACAGTCTGTTGTCACGTGATTCCACCCCATCCAGTCTGAAACAAGAAGTGAAAGAGATGGTGAGGTTGAGAAAATGGAGGAAATTTCAAATGTTGAACAGGGTTAGAGCTGCTCGTTGCAGCCACATCTGATCTCTGGTCCAGTCGCACGATGGCTCCGTACGTTAGTCTGACTGTACATTACATCGTCATCGAGGTGAACTGCTCAATATTTTGCCATATTGATTGTAGGCCATATAGCCCAGCCCTAATGCAGTGCACTTTCCTGTAACACTAGTTATACTTATTGAAACATGTTCATCTTATCCATAATCTGTGGCCTGCATGTCCCTGTTTGGCTTAGGTTTTCAAAATGTCCCACCACACAGTAACATTAACAAGGTGCCTAAGTTTTCTGGAGAGTGTATGGTGGACCAGACATTGAATGAGTAGTGATATTAATGGATTCAGGAAATAATAACTTATAGGTTAGCCCAAAAAAGCACAGGTAGCAACTAACTTAAACTTTGGAAGTGGAACTTCTTCCGTCAAGCAAAAACTCAATGTGTAATGTGAAAGATTAATAAAAAGTTATGTTGTGCAAGGGCTCTTTCATCTTGCACAGTGCGAATGGATTATATGTGACAAGTTGACAATGCCTAAAGCATGCCAGATTTGAAGTCTTTTTTCTGAAATAATTCATGGCATCGCACGCCATTACCCATCATTCCTCTATTGTTTTTCCTTTTTTAAGTGCTAAAAGTGCTTTGCCCTCAATTTGTGGCCTGCAGGCAGAGTCACTGATTTGTATTCCATTCCTCGTATCTTATGGTTTCTTGTTTGGTTTTATCTACTGTACGGAGTTTTGCAGAAACCTAATGACATCCTACATTCCTGAAACAACTTTAAAATGTTTCTTTTAATGTAAATAAGTGATGCTCTAAGGTTTAGCAGCAAGCATCCCCTTTCTGCATGCACTGAAGTATTTAGGATTTGGAGCAAATATTACCAAAAGCTTGCTTGTTGTTCATCTGCTGTTGTTTTTTTTTTGTTTTTTGGAGGGGTGGGGGGTTACACAAATAGAACAAATCCTTTTACTACCCGGTAGGGGTTCGACTGTGTAATTTGCAAACATGAACATATGCTTTTTATAACAGTGTATTTCTCTCAGAGAATCTTTTATTGTCACCATGTTTTACCATGGTAAAATTACCTTTGAGGCAGGCACCGGCTTAGGATGTACACAAATAACATGACACAAATACATAACAGACTTAGTATTTACAGGGTTTTCTTTCCACAAATAAGAGCATGCAAGTTCGTATCAGTCCGAGAGCTCTGATATCAGTACATTTGGGAGTGATATGAGCCATGTTACATGGATTAGTTCCTCCTTCATGAATCTCAAGTAATGAGGTCACTTTTGTGCACTGATCATGAGGCTTCATTTACAGAAATGTGCAATTTGATATTCCTGAGAATAAGAGTGTGCAAATAGGCAATAGTGGTGTGATTGTAACATGGACCACTAACTTCTCAGCGTGGGGCGATAGCCCTCATAGCTCTTAGAAAGAAGCTGTTTCTAAGTTTAGTAGTTCTGGATTTGAGGCTTCTGAAGTGTTTACCCAATGGCAGAGGGGCAAACAATGCATTGCCCGGGTGGGTGGGATCAGTGAAGATGTGTCTGGCCCTTTTCTAGACTCGACATCCCACAATCCCCTATGATGTCCTCACCATCCATGCTAAATCCTTCCTCTCCTTCACCATGCAGCTCCCATACCACACAGTAAGCAATATGGACAACCTCTGTTTTTTTAAGCGTTTTTAAAGGCTAGGTGAGTAGTCTTGCTTTCCAAACATGATTTTAAAATACATTTGCTTATGAAGAGGAGCCAAGTCTTTGTTAACCTTATTTCTACTATATTGCCCTTCATAATCAACATGAGAATGGATGTATAATGAGAATAATATTAAAACATACTTGTATTTATTACTTTAACTTTTCATTCAAGCCAAACATGAAATAAATCATCTTTCGTTTATTAAACAAAGTTTATTTCTAGAGCCTGGCTTCTAATTTTTTTTTGCATATACACTGCATTAGATTTGGTAAAGCATGGAAGCGACAGAGTGACTGGTTTTAGCTGCACAGCAAAAAATTGCTGCCCCATTCATCCTGCACCTCTCCAATCAAGACTATCTGATGCGCCTGTGAGCAGCCTCTCTAGGCAGCTAACAGCTCATCTCCTTCACCTGATCTTCTGCCTATATATATGGAGCTTCAGCAGGTTGGCAGTGCCAGATTATTGAAAGCATTGTGCCAGTAGATGTCCAGGGGGTTTTCCCTGCCTGATTCATCAAAATGTTATAAAGCACCTTATTTAGATCCTTTGATTTGCTTATTGTTATGACTCACCAGTCATTTTACTGCCTTATCTATTTTATATTAATGCGCACTCACCTGTCTGCATTTTACTGGAATTGCCTGCTTGTGTAAAGTGGTCGTATTTGGCAAAGTGACCGCCATGAAATGGAGAACAAAAATGGAAAAGCCAAACATCAGTGCACCTGTCGACTTATCTCTAGGAGGAGAAGGAGTGTTAAAGATAAATTGGTCCCCGGATCACAGCACAAATACACAGAGTTTAAAGCATATTGCTGCAGATCAGTGCGTCTTTTTCTCATTTTCTCTTGGTGCTTTTACGCACAAGCCTGGAAAGTGAGAAGAAGTGCTACATGCAGCAATCAAAACCCAGAGAGGAGAAGGCCTAAGCAAACAGATGGCCATTTATCCTCAATAGTGATGTCAGTTAGAGCCGTGCATTTAATCCAACGGGCGCTGAAACTAAGAAATGTCCCCCTATGGGAATGATAAAGTTTATTGTATCTAAATATAATTGTATGATTGCTAAAGAAGTTTATGTGCTTTCCTCCACTGTTTAGGTGGTGGATCAGCCAGACAGCTTTCTCTGTTTCCACAATCTTCCTGCTTAAGACACTCTTATGCTCGCTAAAAGTCCTCCTCACTACTCCTTTTTTTTTACTTTAGGAGCTCTCTGAAGGTCTTAGACACTTTGTGAATAACTTTTATCTTATCAAGGGAAAATTCTAAGAAAAATATTACAATTTGCGAAATTCTAGAATTTTTCCTAAAATGAGGTCTGTAAGAGCTGCTTTTAGTCTTAGGATTCTTTGTGAATACAGGCACAGGTTCTTTGGTTATCTGGTTTCTAACAAAAATACAACACTCTTTGCTTCTCTTAAAAAGAAACAAGGATTTCACAAGTAACAAACGCTGTTTAAATTATATCAGTCCAGTGTAGAATAATTCAATTCAGGTGCTACAATGTTTGGTATTTTGGGTGATAAGTTCAAACTGAATAAAGTTAAGAGTCAACAAAAAATAAAATAGGCCAAAAAACAGTAAAATAACCATTTACTCACAGACTGAATCAGATAATCAGATGGCCCCTTTAGGGTAATCTTTTTTACTTGTTTACTTTTTTCGAAGAACACATTGACAAACAGAAATGAAATATCTGTTTAGCAGCCATAATTGTGTACCTCACTGAGTTGGTAGAAAACATTAGAGTCTAACTTAACTCACTGAAACTTATCTGGAATTCATATCAGAGAATCTGGCTCAATTAGATTCTAATAGCATGAACCAAAGGTCTTTGGCCACCAAGCTCATCTCGACACTCTTTCAATTCCTCATTTGTTTTGTTTTTACGCACCAGCGCTTCTGAAAATAAAAATACAGATGAAAAAACATATTGAAAAAAGTCCATCGATTTGTTCCATTTTACAACATTTCCAATGTGAGTTAACGCCAGATTTTATAGCATAAAATTAGGCACCACACTGCTGTGGTCACCAAGTTTTGGTTTTTATATAAAACATCAGTGCTTGGATTTTAGAATCTCATTAATGGCAGTAGTGCTATTTAAGGAGGTCTGTCCTTCCTATTGTCACTTTCCTTCCTGTCAGCATAGTTGGCAGACCATGGAGATTATACTGTCCCCATATTTTCTCTTTAATGCACTTCATATTTATGTGGCTCTACGTGACTGTTAGACAACTAAGTTTCACACTGACAATTTTGTTGTCACTGTTGAAGATGAGGTTGACTAATCGTTGCAACCCTAATGCTAAGACCCGGATGGATGGATGGATGGATGGATGGATGGATGGATGGATGGATGGATGGATGGATGGACCGACCGACGGACGGACGGTCAGATGGAAGGATGGATCATAAAGAATCAAACATAAATGCAATCACCAATTGAAGTGTGTTGTGAAAGCTGATAAATCTGTCATGTATTTTTCATTTAATTTATTGTTTTTTAAACAAAAAACATGACAGGACCATTCAGAAAATCATATTTGGAAATCTTAATACATTTATGCTAAGCTCAATGTTCCTTGAAGGCAATACTTACTACTATTTGAGTTACTGGGAAGTGCATATTTTTCTCCATAAAGAAAATATGAAAAACAAAACAAAACTGCTATGCAAATTAAAGTTCTTGCGGCCAGGATTCTAGTGTAAGTGATTTTTGTTTCCCCATGAATGACCATTATCCATCATAATAAATGTATTACAGACATGCCTTTTGTAAACTAAACCAACTCCTTTTACCTTTTTTCCCCCCAGGTTTTCTCCCTCCAGTTATTGGAAAGGGACCAATAACTTACAAATTGTTTAAAAGTTACTTTGACATACGATATTTTGCATTATCTTCCGTAAACAACAGTTCTTATAAAATAAACTGTTATGTCTTGCAACAATTAGTTTGGTGAAGAAAAATGCAACATGATTTATTATTAACATGTCTTTTCACACTTGTTGATAAATTCCTTCTCCAGTTGCAATATGTTGTGTCTTCCTGTAGCTCTCTCTGAGTTAGAGAAAACTGTTTTGTCAATATACCCATTGTGTCTTGAAGACGGCTCCTTTATCTTACTTGCCATCATTCTTGAGTTTATCTATATTCCTTAAGAGAAAAGGAAAGGAGGTGGGCTTCAATCTTCTGTTAGTACCTTTTGCCCTCACATATTCTTGCTTCCCTTTTGGCCTTTAGTCTTTATCTTGTTGACATCCCAAGTGGCATAATTCTCAGCTCACAAATGAGGTGGCTAAATTTGGAAAAAGAAGCAGTGATTAAAGAAATGTGAAGGTTGCAGTAATCAATATAATAGGCTTGATGCAGAGTGGGGAAAAACACAAAGTTACCTCACATTGTGTAAGAAATGTCAATCTATTGCCCATTTATTCACTAAGTAAACAGCTACTTTAGCCTCAGTGCTGGGTTTTCGTTTTTTGGCCACAAAACCGTTCTACTCCCCCTGAGATTAGGACTTATCATACAAAGCCACGTAATTGAATATTGTCAAAATGTCAACTTGAAGCACAAAAAAAATGTTGAGAGTTTTTTGCAGAAAGTCAGACATAGATAAAAAAGAAAATAAATTGGCATTTGCCGGTATGATTCTTTCGGTATGATAATCTTCAGCAAAAATACAATGTTATCAGTCTAATAAAGTATTAAACAGAAATAATGACAAATGTCTCATATGATCAAACTTTAACAAAACAAAAATCTCTGCAGTTATCGCTGTAGCTTCAAAAATATTGAATATTGCTGTTTTTCGATATTTATATTTTAAGATATATTGTTTATAACATATAGAAATGATCAATGCCACATAAATATAATTATTACGTTCATGTTTATTTATGTTTCTTTGAATTTGAATTGAACAATAACAAAGCTAAGTGTGCTGATTATTATTATTTCTTTAAAACAAAACTGTCAGTTGAAATACAGGGGACCCTAGTTGCAGACATTAGATACAGTGATTTATTTTAAACAGATGTACAAGATGGTGGAAGACCTAAATCAAAATATAGAATAGCTATTAATAGCTTGTTAAATGCTTCTACAGTACTGAGATGAAATTACTCATTTTGCAGAATATCGGCCTGTTCTAACCAAACTCTTATTGTAAATTGAGGTAAGGGGCCTGAAAAATATTTCAGAACAATATGACCTCAAAAAGAAAAGATTTTGTCCGTCCTTTGGTGGCAAATCAATGACTGCCTGTTTTATCTGCTATTAGAAACATTTACAAACAGCTGGCTGATTTAGTTGAGGGAGCTTTCTTTTCAAAATCTATCTTCATATCAGCTAACTGATAGATCAAAACACAGGAGGGCAGGGGGGTTACTCTACAAGGCATGCATCCAATCAGAGAAATGCACCTACCTCAGCATGTCATTGAGTACAATTTGAACAAAAAATATTGCACAACAAAAACTAAAAATTAAGCCTGTTAAAAACTTTCCATGCCTTCGCATGAAGACTCTCCCAAGACAAGCATGAATTAACAAAAAATAGAAATATTTTTAGAACTGCAAAGTTCAAGAATATTGCAAGAACATTTTGCCGTTAAAAGCTGGCAGACGGTTCTTACACACGCCTCATATAGGATCTCCTTCCACTAATCAAAGTAAACTACTAAGTCCCGTGATACTCATTCCATTCAGTTCCTCCGTACCTCATCAGGCATCAAGTCTGCAAGTGTGGAAATCACTCTACCCACACACAGTGACACACTTAGAGGCACATATGGCTGGAACATCTCAGATTAAAAATGACCAAGGGATCAACATATGCTCTTGGTGTTGTGCACTCGTGGCGTTAGTGTCTTAGTCCCACTCTTAAAAGCCTACACCCTACTCTGAAACCAGTTATATGCACAGACTATGCTGACATGGTCTGGTATTTTGTTTACATTACAGGCAGTAATGAATTTTCCAAAGATTTGTGTTGAATGAAGTTTTACATTACATGAAAATAATATACAGTGTTTAGGCATTATATATAATGCAAAGTCTCTGTAGACAAAACTGCTGTTTGTTAGCAGATAATAGTAAATATTTTTTTTGAAAATATAAATCAAATATAGGGTCTTTCTGACACTTTAACGCTGATTATGTTTGAAATACTCTTTCCCATAACTTCATTTTATGACTCATCAACTTTATTCCTCTGTAGTTGCCACAACTCTGCACATCTCCCTTGTTCTTGAAAATTGGACCTGGCACACTTCTCCTCCATTCCTCAGGCATATTCTGGCTCTTCTAAGAGCTCATTAAACAGCCTAGTCAAAAACGCTACCGCTGTCTCTCCTAGACACGTCCATACCTCCACAGGTACATCAACAGGACCAATCGACTCTTCTTTTTTTTAATGCCTTCCTTACTTCATCCTTATTAATCTTTGCTACTTCTTGATCCACAGTGGTCACATCTTGTGCTCTTTGTTCTCTCTCATTTTCCTCATTCATCAACTCTTCAATGCACTACTTCCATCTTCCTATCACACTTGTTGCACCTGTCTGTGCATTTCCATCTCAATCTTTAATCACCATGACCTGTTGAACGTCCTTCCCATCTATGTCTCGCTGCCTTGCGAGCTTGTGTAAATCCTTTTGGCCCTTCCTACTGTCAAACCTATCACACAAGTCACCATCTGCTCTTTGTTTGGCCTTAGTGACCTCTACCTTCACTTTATGCTGCATCTCACTGGTACTCCTAGCGATTCTCTACTGTCTTCAGTGTCCCACGTCTTCTCAGCTGATCGCTTTCTCTGAACACACTCCTATACTTCCTTATTCCACCACCAAGTCTCTTGGTCAACTTTCCTTCCAGAAGACATACCAAGTACTCCCCTACATGCCTCCCTGATAGTGTTAACTATGGTTGTCCAGTCATCTAAAAGCACCTTCTGGCCACCCAGAGCCTGTCTCAGCTCCTCCCTGAAAACCAAAGAACTTTCGTCCTTTTTCAGCTTCCACCACTTTGTTCTCTGCTCTGCTTTTGGTCCTCTTCGTCTTCCTCACCATCAGCCATTCTAGACACCACCATCCTGTGATGTTGGGGGAAACTCTCACCGACCACTACTTTGCAGTCACTGTATTCCTTCATGTTACATGGTCTACGCAAGATGCAATCCACCTGAGTGCTCCTACCTCCCCTCTTGTAAGTCACCCTGTGTGCCTGCCTCTTCTGGAAGAAATAATTCACTTCAGCCATTTTTATGCTCTTTGCAAAATCAGCCACCAGCTGTCCTTTCTGCATTTTTGTTCTGGATACCATACCTGCCCATAATTTCCTCACCACCTCTGTTCCCAGCTCCAACGTGTCCATTATAAATTATATGCATTTCTAAATTAGTACAAATCAAACAAATAAACACAACATAGATGAAATGAAGTGTAATTATATAATGTGTAGAGGTTTAGCAGCTGTTCAAAATGTTAAATCTTTAAGGCAGAGCGCTGCACAGCTGATGTTTCTGCTTCTGATAGTTGTGGTACAGTTTGCCAGTTGGCAGTAGTTCACTAAGTTCTAGGAGCTGGTGTGATGAGTCTCTGACAATGTTCTGAGCAGAGCGCGCCCCTCACTTTCTTCTACTTGTCTGCCATATTGGTGCTAGAGTACATTGCTCAGATGCAGTCCTTCCGCACATCCTCAACCAGAGCGCAGTCGAGCTTTGTGAGGGTGCTGGTACGGAGTGGTGTGCCTGTTTCAGTTTCTTCAGAAGGTGAAAGGACTCATTTCATGAAAACAGATGTGTTCTTTGACCAGGATAGGTTTTCAGAGATCTGTTCTTAGAGAGAGTCAATAAAATCCAAAGTATTTAGTTCACAGCTGCTTACCCAGATTTGTACTAACTAAACCAAATGCAGTCAAGTCATTAGCCATGGCATCTAAACTAATTAATTAATTAATGCATTATTATTTTAATAATCTCCAAGTCTGTATATGAGGCTTATAGAGGAAGAACACATCATTTATGTAGTTGGTACACTTCTTTTTTTAGCACTTCGAAAAGATATCACTTTAATATTTGTAACAGCTGTTATACTGGTATCCATCTTGCTCTCTAATGTAAGGGTTCTCCTGGGACTAGTTAATGCTGTGCAATGATCAGGCCTAAAATGTTTCAATGTTGGTAACATGTTTGGGTACTTAAAATAAGGTATGTATCTGCACAACAGGCCCTTTTGAGGCTTGATGTTACATATCATTCTGCTGTTTGACTGAAACGTGAATAAACTGCTGTGCTGCAGTGAAGACTGGTTATTAAACGGGTATTAAGTATACACATAAAGGTGAAAATGGAGCAATATGTACTCTATGAAGCATTCTTTCTAACGTCATGGAAACCAAGGCAGATACTTAATACTGTGATAGGGATTTAAAATCTGGGGAATGTTTTAACTTGCATAATTACAAAGTTTTTATCTGGGCTAACTGACTTGCATCTTTATCCTTATGGTCCAAAGAAGCTTCAGGTCAAGAAAACTGAGAAAATCGTGTTCAACTGTGCAATTTAAATGGGTACTGAACTAAATGTTGTTGGTTCGCCAAAGGTCTTCCAATAAGGATGTTAATTGTTCATTAATTGTGTTCATATGTGATGGCAGAATGGTTGAATAAGTCAACCAAATTATTTTTGTATTCCCTTTAATACATACCAAGCTAAGAAATCTCCCACTTACCACCCCTCTCATTATTGGATGACAACTCATACTAAATACCCTAATTGGACACCAGTTATGAGATCAATATTGCACTTTTGCAAACAAATCAAGTTCTCCTCGGAAACCCAATTGCATATTGAACCTGTTTTCTAAATGTATTCTCAGCTGGCATAGTCAGACAGGGCACAGTGAATTTGGAGTGGTAATTTTCACAGCACTGCATGATTTATGGGATTTTGAGTGACTTTCAATTTGCAGGTAATGATAAAGTTAGAGTGAGGAAGGCAGGTTCTTGTTCATTTTTATCTGACCCCAGCTCTCACAAAAGTAAGTTCTGTTTGATGGGAAGACCCGAGTCGACATATGAGAAACATTCATTACAGAAAACAGATAATGTCGTGGCTCAGCTTGATTCTCATTTTTTCCTGGCTTCTCTTTCAACTAAAGCCTTTCAAGCATGGTTCTAAAGGATGTGCAACCATCCCTGTATGTCAGCAGCAATATCTCTTCTCAACGTTTTTTTTTCCTTATATCCTGTTTCTGTCAGCAGCTCTGTTTGCACAGGTGAGACGGAATCCTTCATTTCTGCAGAAAACGGTATTTACTTCAAGGGTCTGCCTGTGGCTTTCGCTTTTATGAGGTCTTTAGTCAAGCACACAAGCTGTCATCATCTGGCTGTTATATCATCCCAGTGTAATGCTTTAAGTAAATGATTTCGCAAAATAAGCTGGTGATATAAAATGGAAAGCTGCTTCAACTGATTAGGGAATCATAGTGTCACCACTGCTTTTGCATAGACTCTCAGGGTGTAATGGAAATCTGCTTTGCTTAAAGCTCTTGCTTCATGAGCAAATTCAAAGTATTTTGTGTGCTGTTCTTTATTATTACACTCTACATTTACCGAGAAAATTACAGTCTAACAGAACCTTCACTTCTACAGATAATAAACAAATCATATTCCATAAAGTCTTGGAGTGCAATAAGATCGGTTTTAGAAAACCTGCCACAGCAAACATATTCAGAGGCTACATCATCTTCTACAGTTTTAGAATTTTCTATTAGTTGAAAAGTTGGGAGGTTTTTTTTTAAACAAGGTTCTATGTTTACACCTCGATTTCACTCTACTCTCAAAGGAAGAGCCAATTTCTTTTTGGAAAAAAACTAATGTACACATTTTAGGATTTAATGATGCTCTATGAACAGTTGTGGACAAAAGTTCATTTACAATCCGTCAGGAAAAACACAATATGCATTTTTCCAGGATAAAATGTTTACACTAAAAGAAAACGTTGATTAAAAACAGCAATGATTTCAATTGCATCCACAAGTTTCTTTAATCCATAAAAACCCAAAATAATACGGGCTGAAATATATAAGGAAAAATGTTTTAGCAAATTTTTAGATAAACCATTACATTTTTTGTATTTTCTAACTGGATATTTAAACACTCATCAAAATGGTGTGCATATAAACAGATTTTTTTTCTTCAGCTGATGTTAATCCACTTTAAACTTTACAAACTGTCTTTACAGAACAAAGTTGTCAACACGTTTCTAACGTCTGAGATAAACTGTCACCCTCACATGAAAGACAGTTAAGGATGTTTAAAAACTACCTACGCAATGAAGAAAGAAGCAAATTATCCCTATTAGGTACCGTATACAAGCCAAATGTTTTTTTGGAGAAAAAGTTTGTGATCAGAAGACACTAAGTTCTATCTTTGGAGGAGCTCAGTTGTGCAAGTATCATGCTGTGGGGCCTTTTCACTGCCAGTGGCACTGCTGGTCTGCTCAAAAAGGATGGAATTTTAAATCTTTCAAATTATAAGTTTAAAACATGCTTAGCTCCCCTGAACTCTCCACTCCCCAACACATGGAGATAATTCTGCAGTGCACACATTGTTTACCAGGTGAGGTGAGAGATTAGGGTGACACTGTTTCAATGTAAGGAAACCTTCAAGAGTTTTCAAGTATCAGACATGTTGCATTAGGCGACAAACACGTTTATAAAAGAAAACAGCTCTGGATCAAAGATGGGTAAAGATAAATCTTTAAACAAATTTATTAGAAGTTCTTATGGCTTATGCTAATTTAATAATCATTATATTCAAGCTAGCTTTTACATTTCACAGTTTTTCTCTAAACCTAAAAACATCTATTTTCTTTGACAAAACATAGCATGTGTTACTAGGCTGCTTTTCTCATCGCTCTCTGGACAGTGACGTCGATCAGCCTGTGTCTGCAACATATTACTGTGCCAGCTGTTTTTATTCAGATGTTTTTGTGTTTGACTTTGTTTTAAACAAATTTTAATCTGATCTTTGCACTACTGTCTCAGTCTGTGTCAGGATTTGTTACGAATCGTAATGCTGGTGAAGATTCTGAGTGATCCAGGACATGGCAAATCCAAAACAGGTTAAAATAACAAAACAACTGGACTTCAGTTCATTGTAGTTAAAAAATGTTTTGCTCTTCATCCAAAAGGCTCCAAACTTTTAACCTGTTGAGATATGCCGTTCTGCATATCTAAATTCACCTGTAGATTGCCCTCTCCTAACATTAGGGTGTGGTTAGTGGGGTTGTTAGCCTGCCCCACTGAGAGATGTTTGGTCACATGGTTTGCAACTGACTGGGCATCAAGCTTAATGCTTTTCAATGCCTTTTTGTTGTACTTAAAGGTAGGCAGCGTTTTTTCCAGACATTTTCTCTAGTCCCTTTCTGAATAACTGTACATGTGCAAGACCGTCTTACCTTGCCCTTCTGCTCCTCAGGGGGATCACATGTGAAAAAAATCTCCCAAATCCACTCTGGTCTTATTTCTTTCTACTGAGGCCTTCCTCTTCTTCTCATAAACTTGTACACGGTTTGCTTCTTGCGACTCTCAGCCATGTTCAAAGTCTACGGTGAGAGCAGCAGAGCTACAATGAACGGCTAACACCCAAGCTAACCTCTAAGCTAACCGGACGTAAACATAAACACTAGAAGTGCGCATGTCCAGGCAGCAAACGGAAACTAACAAGGACACTCACACTGGCGTTACGTGAGCGTGTCAGAATGATTGGCACGTGGGACAACCAATAGATAAGGCGATACCCATGGAACTTGAGGAACAGAAGGGGGCGAGAGCAGGAACAAAACTTTGACAAATCCAGGCTATTTGGACCGAACGGCAACGATTGTTTTTACAGGCCTGCAGCTTTCACGGAAATCTAATTTTTTAGCTCCTATTTCTGAATATATAATGTATTTACTACTGTCGCAATGGAAAGACCATTTCACCCAGTATAACAAAAAGTGTTTCTGAACAGGATTACCAACTACAGCTTTAATCCCTCTATTTAGAGCAAAGTGGTACCACAGTCAAATTATTTGTTGTATGAAGCAACTTACCGGTTAAACCTGATACTGATTATTGGAACTTACATGTTTTAAACAATATATGTCTGGTTTTGTAGTTTAGTAGTTCTAGATGCCCTGGTTTGGATAAAACATGTTCCAAAATTCTCTATTATCCAACTGTTATCAATTTTTTCGCTTATCTTTATGACGTAAAATGAGATCTATTCACAGCAATTTGTCAAAGGGGAAGTATCTATTTGTAAAAGCTTGAAAAGGGTAGTTTTTCTCCAAAAAAAGGCTCCAACAGTTCAGTGATTCACAACTTTAAATTGTCACATTTTTTACAGTGTCTTGATTATCACTGTGTGATCTCTCTATACAATCTTTTTTAGAACCTTATTCTGGTATCTTTTTAAAAGAGATAAATCACACAATACAAAAGATAAGTTAAATAAAAAGCAACACAAAAATAAAGAGAAAATAAATTGTCATTGGGAGCAGGTATAATAAGTATCATATTTACACCTCAGGTCTGATACTCTAAGAGCAAGAAGCCAGAACCTTTAATTCCAGAAAGGTCTTGGAATTAAGAATTGTACTCAAAGCAAATCCCAATGTTTCACATTATGTCTGCGGGGAATGCACAGATTATTTTATGTATGACTTTCATTCTTTCCAGTATTTTTCACTTTTCTTGGTTGCATATTTCAGAGAGAGTGAGTCAATTGTTCCATACAATACATTTACTGAACACCGTCTTTCCATTTAATAATAGCTAGAGTTAAAATCAGGTTCTAAGCTGATTATTTTTTAAATTCACAACCTCCATCCAATATGAATTAATTTTGGAACACTACCAGAATATATTTAAATGATCTGATAATATTCCACTACATTTTCTTCAACATTCCCCATGTTCAGGATTATTACTTTTTGGAGTTATGAAAACCTTGTGATATTTTATTCTGGTGAATTTTCCATAAAGGTTTGAACTTGAATTGGTCGACTGTACCTTACAGATGTTTAACCAGATATTTAACCAGCTGATCTTAAAAGGAAAAAGTCCAGGTAGTATAAAACTCACATTTGAGCATTTATGTTATCTTTAGGGACTTATAAATTCACATTTTAGCAACTTTCTCAAATCATCATTTTGAAGAAAATCCCAAACTCTGATGTAGAGTAGCTCCTCCTTTTTTAACAATCATGGATCAGTCAATATTTCTTAAGTCTTAAATCACTGTGTTAGATGGGAGTGGTGGCCTAATGGTTAGGGAGCCAGGCATTTTTGTCTCACCGAGGCTGCAACGGTTGCCGATTTAAATCCATCTGTCACTATGAGTCCCTGACCAAAACCCTTGAACACTGATTGCTCCCTGTTGACCACTCAGTGTGGCAGCACACTGCTCCCTAAGGGATGGGTTGAATGCAGAGAGAAAATCCCCCTTTGTGGGGCTATGAATGGAAATATTAATTTGAATTAATTTTAGATAGTTTTGATCTGTATGTCATTTAAATGTATGTACAGTATACAGTCATGGCCAAAAGTATTGAGAATGACACAAATATTATATTTTCACATGATCTGCTGCCCTCTTAATGAAAGTATGTTTAATAACTGCTTAAAGGGTTTTTTTTTAACGGGTAGTTTTAATCTGACGGACGAGCCTCTTAAAGATGCATAGTTTAATTTATTGAATATGACCATATATACCTCCCCACAAAATTTGGTTAAATGTTCCACAAATGGAACCTTGATTACATGCTATTAACAGTCTTCTAGCTGGACAACAGCTCTTGGTCATTTCTCTCCAGAAATGGTTTATTTAAACTGGTAACAGGAGGCTGTGTGTTGGCAACAACCTAGGAACCACTATGGATAAGGTCTGCCATGTCGGAAGATACTAGAACACCATCTCCTCCAAAATCGACACCTTCAAGCTTGACTCTAATTCCCAGTTACTTACATGGACATGAATCTGCCTGCAAGCTGAATTCTTGCAGTATTTCTGTGTTCAAAAGCACACAAGAATCCATCTTGTCCTGCTTCAGCCGTTGAAGACCGACCTAAAACGAGTTGGTCAATCATGTTGCAGTAATGTGGTTTAAGGCGGGACTTTTGTCACTAGTGTCACTATCCAAATAAGCGCGTCTTCAACTTGTTGCGGTTTCTCATGGCACATGCAGCTTACGACACCTTCATTTGATACCGTGAGTGGCTGAAATCAACCTGTGGTAGGCTGGCACTAGGTGTCATTTTGCCCAATCAGCTCGGAGAGTTTTGCTGAATGCCCCTCTTTTCCCCAAACGGATTCGATGGGAGCAGACCCAGATTGATGATGTGCAGAACGGAGAGTGCTAAACTTTATCAATCTGGCTTGGCAGGTTAAGATGGACAAGCTAATAATGTAATACATTCAGAAATACCTGCTGTTTACATATGCCAACATTTTAAGCCAAATAACCCTGAAATTAATGTGTTTTTTTCTGTCACATTAGCTGTGGCACAGGCCTAAGAGAATTAAACACAACATTTTCTTGTAATTTCTGGTCAGAATTACATTTATATTGTTGGATTAAAGGGAAAACCCAGAAGCAGCAATAATGCCCACAAGATATGCCGCACCATTGTCTGAAACAACTGCTGTCCAGTGTGATAAATGAGAGATTCTATCCTGAATGACCATAACACTACCAGCTTGGATTTGGGGTTTATAGCACTATGTGCTCATATAGTTCACAGAGAGCATTTCTGCACCGTTTTACATATAGTTTAGATCTCTGGTGCAAAGCATTTGAAAATATACATTTATTCATCCGACAATATTAAACTGATGCTGCTTGCGGCTAACTTAAGAAGCAGTAAATGTCCTGCATTAGTCAGGCGCTTAGCACCGTTACGCTGGAAAATCAGCCCTGTGTTGCTTCGGTTTTACTCTCCCTGCTTTCTCTAATCCATTTCAAATGCTATCTTCTTCATCTGGCATATAAATGCTCAAAGAGAGTTTCTTTTTTACCTAAATGGCAAGTTTGTAAAGATTTACTAGGCAGATCTGGAGAGTATGTGAGGTGGAGGGTTTACTATGACAAAAGCCAACATCAATATCACTTTGCCAATCATACGTTTAACTTGTCAACTGTGGGGGATCAAGCTGTCTCATTAACAGATATATTAAACCACACGTTTAAACGACACTCCACAAAAAACGCAGATAGACTCTGAAGTGTCTGCTATTATAGATCATTAGCACATACCACGGCTTTCTATAATCTAAACTCTGGTGTTTTTGCATGCTTCTGTGCAGAATATTGGGGAAGTTTCCTTGTGTAGCTGTTTCACATCATTCTGCATCCCATTCATCTCAATTTGAGATTTCCCCGCTGCTTCTGAAAGAGATCTCCTATTTCTTTTCTTTGTGTTGACCTGGGGGTGGTAAGAAGGTCCAGCTGTCTCTCAGTTGCTCACTGTTGTGTTCTCATCAGTCTAGCCCTCTTTCCACTCTGTTTATTTTGTTTCCCCCTGTGCGTCTGTTTAATAGGAAACTGATTCAAATCAGGGCTGTGCTGACTGACCTTATGTCAAGATGTGCAGGAGCAAGGCTGAGTCAGTGCAAGAGGGGGTGAGGTGAAGAGGGGCAAAATGTTGGGTGGGTGACGAAGGAAACGCATTAAGATTCTGCTTGAATTTATTTCTTGGGACAAGGAGATTTAAAGTCATGTTTGTACTCGGTGTGAAATATGTTTAAAACAGAGTTCCATTTAACAGACTTAATACTAAAGCCTTAAATGTGTCCGCCCCCTTCCTGCTTTGGTTGCACCAGCTGTGTTTCTTTTTGCCCTCTGGAGCGTATGATATTCCCATCATCCCATTAGATTAAATTTGTTTAAAACATCCAGCTCCGAATCTTTGAGTGTATAAGATGTTTTGCAAAATAGAAATTTTCTTTTGGCGTTTGCACCTCTCAGCCACATGAAAGCATACAAGTTGAGAGACCAGAGCTATCACAATCTACATTGCTCTTATTACTTTGTGTTTTAACCGTATAACTTGAGGGCGCCCGGTACCGGGGGGGAGCATTACCACCAGCAAGATTATTCCAAACACAAGCTAAACAATTACCCATATATTTAATACAAATACAATACTCTCTCTCTCTCTCTCTCTCTCTCTCTCTCTCTCTCTCTCTCTCTCTCTCTCTCTCTCTCTCTCTCTCTATATATATATATATATATATATATATATATATATATATATATATATATATATATATATATATATGTATATGTATATATATATATATATATATATATAAAAAATTGTATAAAACAACATGTATAACAAATATATGCAAATTTAATATTCACTTAATGTAGAGGGGCTCATCGGACTGATAGAAAACAACTTTTTCTAACTCAACAAGACCTAGTCCCAACACTTAACAGCTAAATGCAAAAGAGGACACTAAAGACAGCACAACATGATCCGGTTCACACAAACGACCTTTAGAATTTAAGCCCAAACTCTTCTCTTTCCAACGGTATGCGTATATTAGCTCTACTTGAAAAACTAGCTGCAGAAAAGGAAACATGAGGTCTATTTCATGAAGCCAGTAACATAATTTTTGTCTTACCTTTGGTGTTCTACGTCCCCGAGTCACAGTGTTGTGACCTCTGACTTCCGCTTTTTTGTCTCCTGGATACCGTGTAGAAAACTGCGAAGCTACAATTCCTTGCTTATGCTTCCCTAGCGAATGCATTTCCCTCGCTGTGATTAGTAAATGGTGTTGGCTATGGGAGTTTTGTTAGGACCCCTGGATTCTGTTGGCTCTGACAGTTTGACGGATGTGTCAATCATCCAATTTGCTAAATGGGCACTAGGGAAACTGTCCTGTGCAACTTGAAATGTCTCACTGGGTTACTGCATTACTGGATTACCTTTTAAACGTGGAACACAGAGCAGACAGGTTTTTTTTGTTTTTGTTGTTTTTTTGCGGTATTTGGGTTCTTTTTGTTATCTTTTCAGCTGGTTCTTGCCTGCCATTGTTCTCACAAGATGTAAGAGTTGCTGGATATGTTGACAGCTAGTAGCGGAACCAGTCGGTTTCCTGTCAACCCCTCATCAGACGAGGTCTTACTGTATCCGGATTGGGATACCAGTGATCCTGATTATAAATTCCACCATCAGAAAGGTCTGTAATCGATTCTGTTTCCCTCATTTCACCCTAATGAGTTTTTAAAATAAATGTAACGAACGGTAAGCTGGCCAGTAAATAAACTGCAAATAAAACTTAAATCTGTACTTTAGTGCCAATATCATTTATTGGCTAAAAACAAAGCTGTTTATAGTAGGAAAAAAGTTGTTGCATTGAGATTTTTATCAGGTTGTTGAAAAGGAAACACGCTTTAATGATGGAAAAAAAGGAATAAAAAGCCCACAGGAACTCTCTTACGCTGTCTGGCAGTAGAAGTTGTTGGGTACGCCCTCTCAGCTGGCATCACAACGCACCCTGGGCGGAGCTGATCGTTGACCTGCTGTTCCTCCTTTCTTTGAAACACCACGTGTTTAAGGTAGTCCATATAGAGCAAGATCAATAGAAAACATGTAATGGCCTGTATTGGCGTGTGTGATAAGAGCATCTCTGTGTTTCTCCTCTTTCTTCTTGGCCAGCATTATTGATGCTCCTCATGCATGACTTGCGTTTACACACAGCTCCCTCTCTCTTGTGGTGTGTGAAATCATAGTCAGTGGTGTGGTTTGATGTTTACAAGGCCGTACAACAGAAAGCTCCCTTGAGCATTCGCTGATGTTGAGACTCAAGAGATCGCCTTTTGTTTCACTCTGTGTCTTTTTTCTCATCCTTCCCTTTTTGTCTATATCACTCATCTGTTCTTACCTTTTTTTGTGACTGTGTCTCTGCTCCATGGGAAGGGTTTTGTGAAGTAAACTTTTGACAGTTAGATTGATGACAGAGACTGGAGTTTTTCTCTGTTTAGAACAACGACCTTGCTCTAAAATAGGCAAGCACACAGAACAGTGAAGCACCACTTTCCAGTAAACATCCTGAAGGCCAAACACATATTGGTCAGTTCTTTTTTAAAAAAAAGTTTTTTTTTTTACTTGTTTCAGGTTTACAGTTTTTCTGTTCTTTGCTCAAAAACTCTTACTTCTCTGCCTTGTTAAAGAAAGGTCATACAGAGTCTTGCATTAGTCTCAAAGCAAACAATTTGGAGATTCATGCAAAAATATTGAATACAATTTGCATTTCTGAAGGTTTTTGAATGGGGATAAAATATACTGAAAAGCTGGAATTTGCATTGCTGGTAATGTTTTTCACAAGAATATAGAAAAGCAGTTTATTATGGTTCGTTATTGTCAAAGTCACAATCCAAGTCTCTTTATTTGTTTCCCTTGGGATAAATGTGCCTTGGACAGAGAGGTTACACAGCACAGCCATTTTGCAATCTTCCATACTATCACAAAGATAAAAAGAATACATAAATAACTTAGTGAAAACATTATTTAAAACGAGCACAAATTCATTAAAAAGCACATCACTAACAAGGTTTCATTGAAATTTCTAAGTTAAAAAAACACTATAAAAGAGTTACTTAAAACATTCATATTTTCCTGATTAGAAATAACTTACGGAACCCATGCAGCTATAAAAAAAGAACACTCGCTCCTCCAGTGGGCAAAATTGTGTTTCCAAACCTTAAAAAAAATCCCATTTGAGCAACTTGTTTTTCTGCTTTTCTGTTTTCAGTTTATATACACCCTTGTGGATATGCCTGAAACACAGAATGGAAAGGGAATTGTTCTTGCATTTTAAAGCCAATATAGGAGAAAGCCAATTCCACATCTGCAGGAAAGGGAGAGCCAGCATGGCAGCCCTCTTCACCCTGAATGCTGTTGAGCTGCATCTGATTCCAAAAATTGGGCCACGCTCGGAGCACGCACTGGGACAGTGTTACATCTGCTCCTTTTGGTGTCTGTGTGAATTCAGAAAGGTTGGAGAGCAAAAGCACCACGTTGAAGAGGGCTTATTAGTGGCACTGTAGAGCAATTACTGTATAAAATGTTTGGTTTTTTTTCTCTCCCTGCAGTGAAATGTAATCAAAACCATCTAATTAATCAATATATGAGAGCCAACATTGTTCCACTTTGGCCTTGTGAAAGTTTTCAAGCCTCTTGAAGTTTTTCACACTTTTGTGACAACACAATAATCCTCTGTGTGTTTTGTTGTGATTCAGTCCATTAGACCAACACAATGTACATCATCAATATTTATTTTACAATTAAAAATGCATTTACATTCAACCCCCTTCACTCTGAAACTACTAAACAAAGTCCATTGCAGCCAATTGGCTTCAGAGGCCAGCAAATGAGTAAATACCATCATATGTAGTTTTGATGTCAGTATAATTGCAGCTGGTATGTGAAGGCCTCAGATGTCTGTTAGGGCATATCAGTGAACAAACAGCATAATCAAAACCAAAGAACACAGCAGACAGGGCCGAGATTAAGTGGTGAAGTTTAAAGCATGTGAGGTTCTAAAACAACTTCACAAGCTATGAAATCTCATAGTGCCCAGTTTATAACATCCACTAAAGTGAGTAAACATTTATTTATAGAGCATGTTTTCACAGATATGTCACAGAAATGCTTCACAAGATGGGTCACCCAACAAAACTCACAGCAAGGTAAAATACAGAAACAAAAGCACAACACCTCCATAAAGGCCTATCAGAAAAGCTCAAGTGTTACTCAAGGTTTCCTTGAATAAAACTGTCTTTAGCTGCTTTTTAAAGGTATCCCCAGAGCCCAAACTCAGTAGATAACGAGGCAGTGCATCCCCAGTCTGGATGGAAAGCTCGGTCTCATTGAGTTCTGAAGGTGTGAGGGATCACTAAAAGTAGAGAGAGCGTGGATGAACTGCAACCTACCAAGACATGGCAACTCTGGAGGAGCTGCAGAGATCCCCAGTCCAGTTGGGAGAATCTCTTGACACAACAAATATTAGTCAAAACTCCACAATTCTGGTGATAATGGAAGAATGGCAAGAAGAAAACCATTGTTAAAAGAAAACCATAAGAAATAAAGCATGCAAAATGCTGTGTGTAGCAGAATACTAACTGCACATCATTTCGAACAGTCCATTTTTACAGTGAAAACTGGTGATGGTAGCTCCATGGTGTATGAATTTGGTCTTTCATCAGGGACAGGGAAGCTGTTTAGGAGTAAGAAGAAGATGGATGGAGTAATCCCAGAAGAAAGCCAGTTAGTGTGCAGAGGATAGACTGTGATAGAGGTTTCCCTTCAAACAGGTCAACAGCCGAAAGCATATTGCCAGGGCTACAATCGAATGGTTTAGATCAAGGCATATTAATGCAATAGACTGCCCCAGTCAACGTCCTGATGTAAATTCAATTAAAAATTTAAATAAAGACTTGAAAATTGATGTTCGCAGAGGTTCTCTTTCCACTTTTACCGAGCTTGAGCTATTTTATGAGGAAGAATGGGGAAAAAAATGCAACCCTGGTAGAAAAGCTGTCCAAAAGACTTGCAGTGGTGATTGCAGTGAATTGTGGCTCTACAAAGTATTGACTCAGGGAGACTGAACGCAAATGCAACACATTTCATTAATGAAACATATTTAAAAGCTATATCAATGAATTTGGACTTATCTACAACACATTTTTCCAATCTATCATAAAATTCAAATACAATCCAGTTTGTTGTTTGTAACGAACAGAAATATAAGGATTATGAATACTTTAAAAAGGAACTGTGCGGAAAATCTATATTCTTATCTGCTAAAAGTTTTTTTTTTCCTGATTTCTTTTTCCTAAACACCATTCAGGATATACACAAAACAAGAACTTTGAAAGCCATCTTTATAGTAATTTGCCAGTGCTGTTGTTCTTTACCTCTGCACTTTAACCCTTACAAGAAACAGAAAAAAAGAATCCATACTTCTTTGCCAAAACACAGAAGGGCTTCGGAAAGATTTTACAAAAGCCCGGTGTTCTGACAAAGAGAGCCACCAAGCTTGACAGTTGGGTATAAATGCTGCTTTCTCATTTAAGAGACAAAAAAATTGGGATTTTGAAATTGCTTTGTACTTCGGTTTACTGTGTCTGTGTTTCAGGACATGTCTTTTTTTATCATGTTGACACCGTTTCTGGAGGTCGTACAACTCTATCTCTTGCAGCCAGTTTCAGGTGGCAGAGTGAGCCACTCCAGTGAGCCCCACTCCACTCTGCTGCAAGATGCCTCTTTTGATATTATTAGCACAGCCCTGTGCTGCATTGCGAATGAGAACTAGGGCACAAATTATACTCATTACCTTCTGAAAATTATTATTGCAATATTAGTAGCAAACAATGCATAGCTTGAGAGCTCCCACTTATACTGAAAACTGAGCTCCTGTTACAACATGCCAAACAGATTAATTCAGATCCTCCTGGTGTTACACTCTTAGGATAAGTGATGTGTTGCATTGTTTGACAAAATAAAACACTGCAGATAGCAATGCAGAAACTATAGTAGTCAAATTATGTCAAACCCCACATGTTGGGTTCTTTTCAGTTGAAGAGCAGAACAACAATACATATTCCTAATGTTTATAAAACATTATAGCACATTGATTGTATGTGTAATAATGTTATGCAAACCATTTAGTTGTAAAGTAGACTTTAACAAAATATATAATAAACTCGCTAATTCCTTTTTCAAGTGCTTATAGCACAGAATATTTCACCTTTTTCCTGTTCTGCTCTTTACAGAGTAACGGGGTCAGAACAATGCGCTAATATTAATTGCTCAGTTAGTCTGGCTATCTGCTGCAGTAGCAAGCCTGTGGTCAGCTCCTTAACAGACATGTCGCTCTTGGTTTACCAACTGCAATTTTCCAACGCTGTTACCTTAAAAAGAATAATCGATAGCCGTCATCGTGTTTACACCTCCTGTGTATCTGGGTCTGTCAGAAATATTTCCACACAGCCAGATTTCCCTTACTCTTTGGCTACACAGAAGTGCAGTAGCCTTCTTTCAGCCAGCTAAATTAAAGTGTTCATACAGCCAAAAAAAAAAATGAATTGGTTAATTCTACATTGTTGCTTTTGTGATATAACTGTATTGTGAAAACCTCTTTCTAATTGATAATTGGCATATGTGCACCAAACCAAAGCTGTTGTAAAAGTGTTTCTTATCACATATAGTATAATGGTGTGTTCAAACAGGAAGGAATGACACCGGCTTACGTTGGATGTCCTCCGCTTTGTATAATGCGTGGCTCCTGAGAAGTGTACTGCTGTGTTAGGAAAGAGTTAGTTACTTTAGCTGTGACATCATCATCCTTTTTAGCTCCAATGGTCACGTGACCGTGTTCTCTGTTTATTGTTTTATGCAGAGTGAGTGATTCAGTGGGATGATTAAAAGCTGAATTTAAGAAGAAACATGTGGTCCCCTTGTCGTGACAAGCACTTTGCATAATGTGAGTGAGTCTTCATCGGGGAAGCATTTTCATAGTTTAGCCTGAGATTAAGTGTTTTTAGTACCACAGTCTGCATGGCATTCATCTAAAGTTATCTACGTGAAACAGCTTATTGTCATAGGCCATTAAATTGCAAGAAAGGTCTGCAATGGTGTTATAAGGGGGGGAAAAGTGGCAAGATTGTGTCATGTTGGAGTTACTGAGTTTCTTCTCAACCAAACCAAAGTATTCACAGTATCTATGCCAGTTTAAGAAATATGAATAGTATGAAAAAAAAGTTTCTCACATAATTTGATTAATAGTAGTGCGCTTGCCCTGCCCTTCTCCTTTTTCTCTTAGAGATGCTAATCAACGCGGCCTATGCCGTCATTTAATTTGCCAGCAATCATTTGTTCCGAAGCAGCATTACCATCAGGAGCACCTCGCAGTGCCCCATTGATCTTTGAATCTGGACATTCACATTGGTTAATGCATGCAGTTAACTGCTGTAATGTGCCTTGTTGCACAACATACTCTACATGCTCCACTGTTATTAGCATAACTGGAGCTGTTATCGGAAATATATTTATGAACTGAAAAGAAGAAGCAGGCCTTTATCTGCCTCTCATATAGAGGTTGGATAATTATTCTACGTTTTTATCAACTGATTTGAAGAAATTACTTACACCCCTCCCTTCATATGAAAGACTTATATATTTATTTTTTTAGTAACAGGATGATCGTGTAAAGCATTTTTTATTTTTAGATTAGGGCTTGTGTGTTTAGACCTTAGGCTGAATGTTGAAACTATATAAGGGCTACTATTCTACACCTTACCCTGTGATCTGGGTTCCCAGAGAGATTCTGGAAACCCCACTGAAAAGTTAACAAGAATCAACATCAGTATTTTTAATGCATGGCCAAAGTATATTAGTCTTTAGTCTAGTATAGAACTCTGCAAACCTACAGTACTCTTCATTCACGTCTACAGCTTTCAAATAAATCTCAATCACCTGGCATAAACACAGATCCTAAAAGCACCTTTTGCATGCTCACACCTGCTGTGGTTTTATTGGCAAAAGGGTTGAGGGTTGCCTCTGCGATATTTATCTGGTTATTAAAATATATGGTGGTACTAATCTAAGAGTCTAATGTAATAAAAAGAGAACATGCAGTTGTTTTCTAAATATATCAAACTTACAGTTGAAACCAAATGTCTACATACTTTATAAAAAGACTTCTGTTTTCACTGTTTTACGTCAGTTAGGATTACCTAACTAAGTCATTTCTGGTTGCAAGAATAATAAAATAATATTTGGATAATTTTATTTAACGTTCTTGAGAGTAAGTAAGAAGTTCACTAAGATCATGGAGCCTTTAAAACGCCTTTAAATTTCAGACAAAGATGCCATGGCTTCTGATCAATTTGAAGCGCCTGATGGGTCAATTCATGACATTTGAGTTAATGAGAAGGTGACCTGTGGATGTATATGTTTTAGAGCAACAGCTCAAACACAGTGCCTCATTTTGTGTTATGATGGGAAAAAACAAAAGACTTGTTGACCTCCACATCTCTGGTTCATCCTTTACTACAATTTCCAGTTGCCCAAAGGTGACACGTTCAAGTATAAACAGCATGGGTATGTCCACACAGTTTAGGAAGGACATGACTGCTGTGTTCTAGTGATGCACATATTTTGTTACAAAATGTGTTTACCAACCACAGAACACAAGCAAAATAATTTGGAAAGATCCTTGCTAAAGCTTAAAAAAAGTCATTAGCCAAACTGAAACAAAGCCTGATGCTGGAAGGCCAGGGGAGCAGGAAGCTATTACTCCAAGAGGATCACGAAAAAGGAAAAATCTCAATTTGCACTGGCACGCAGAGATTTAGACCTTATTTTTTGCTTTGGACCAATGATACTAAAAACCCAAGGCTGAAGTATGGAGGTGGCAGCGTCATGGCTGATGATGTATTTTGTAGAATTATTAAAACAACTTTTCAAGATATTGACTAAGAAATTAAATCCTGGGCACAAATGGCCATCACAAATCCTTGACCTTGACATTGAAGATTTGGCAATTCGGCCTACAAACCTGATTAATGTACACCAGTTCTAAGAGAAATGGGCCAAAATTCCAGGAAACTATTGTGAGAAACTTCTGTAAGGACCCTAACAGGTTAGACCCAAGTCACATAGCTTTAAAGGCATTTCTACCGAATGTTGAGGAAACAAAAACGTCTGAATTTGAATGAACTAATTAAAAATGTTCTGTTTATATTCTGGCATTTAGCAAACAGATGCAGGAAAGGGGTAGTCTGATTTAATGTCAGACAGTGAATAAAAATGTACTCGGGCTTAGATTGTCACTTCACCTTATTCTACATTGCAGAAACAAACATTTTACTATGATTTAAGTGACAGTTGCACAGTAAAGTGGTCTTCAGTTTAAAAAAACTAACATTTTTCTTTCACCAATCTTTTCTATTATACCTTAACAAAACACACAAGTTTTATTTTTTCTTGAAATTGTTATATTTCGGACTTACATTGTACTTCAACAATTGCTTTTGTCTTCCATAGGGGGATTTGTCTAACTTTATCTGTCTCTGAGGAGGAGAAAATCTGTCAATCCTTCTGTTTTTTGTAATTTGTGTTATTGCAGGAGAAAACATTTCTGTTGCATTTGAGTTGAATAAAAACATGCTTGCCAGGCTGCCTATTAGACTGGATGAATAGATCTGAGATATAAAAAACAAAGGAAAGTGAGAAAATATTTAGATTTTGACAATAAAAAGCATTTAAAAGATTACAGCTATTGGAAATGCTTAATCTTTAGCAGTGTTGCTTGACAAAAAGAGTTAGAAAAAGTAGGGTCCAAATTAATCAACAGAAGGTCAACTCAACTTAGATATTTTTGTTTCTGCAAGTATATGGTTGGTGCATTTGGAGTATTTAATGGTGCCTTTAAACCTTTCTTTCAGTGTAGAGTTATGATAAAACATACATCTTCAATGGATCTCAGGGGTGCAAAAAATTTAATTTATTGTGGATTTGCTCTATCCCACAAAGGGTCAGAGTTACAACTGAAAGCTAAAATATACAGATATACCCCCACTAATATTTGGTTAAATCTCTGTTAGCAGGTTGAACTTTGACTACACACTTTTTTTTTTTTTTTTAGATCCACAAGCCTTTGCTGTAATTTAGGATAGAAATGTGTCTGCTTTTAAAGGCAGAATCGGAATAGTTAATTTAAATAGTTTGGTCTCCTGAATTAGATGTTGTTGGTCTGAGATGAACAACTAAGTGGTAGTCCTTTCTCTATTTTACTCAATCAGCGCTGTGCAAAGTGCCAGTACCACAGTCAACAAAACAGACCCGCAGCATGATGCTGCCACCACCATGCTTGACAGTTGGTACAATTTTGGCTTCGAAAGTCTCCCCTTGATTCCTCCAACCATGTTCCAGCTCATTCATTGTCTTATCTTACCATAAAGCCTTTCTTCAGGGGAATTTTGCCAAATTTACAGCGAGTCAGCATTCTCTCACTCCTAATAATTATAAGCTGGTTTCATCATTACCTTTGACACTTGTGTTTTATCTTTGAGAAGATAGATCTGGCTAACCTTAAGCTTTTGGAATAACTTTCCCAAAGCCCTGAATTTTACAGAAAATTAGTGACTAAGCTTAAAATCTGTGTCTACTCCGGAAGACCAGCTGATTTAAATGAACTCTGGAGCTTTTTTATTCAAACTGTCAAACTGTTGTTTGTGTCTGTGTCCTTGGTTTTGTTTATTGGTAATGTATGTTTTAATGCTGCTGTCTTGGCCCGGTCACTCTTGCAAAAGAGGCTTGAAACTCGATGAGATTTTTCCTTGTTAAATAAAGGATACTACTACTACTACTACTACTTGATTACTTGAAAACAATGTGTGGCCTAAGTACAGATTGCTAAGAGACATGGTCAATGTATACATATGCCATGTATTAACAACAATGTCCGATTTAGGAGCAAGCTTTATTCCAGTTTTATTGTTATATTGATCTCCACTTTTTAGTTTTTAGATTAAGAAAAGTTCTGGTTTTGTTGGTCCCACTTAGATTTTATACGCTATTAAAAATATACATTTCTTGAAATGTATATTTCAAGAAATGATTGTGAAATCAATCTTAGCTAGGGTTGGGAATTGAAAAGATTTTCACTATTCCGATTCCCTTATCGATTCTGTGAAACGATTTGATTCCTTTTCGATTCTCTTTTCGATTCCAATTTGGGGAAAAAAGGATAACAAACAGTTTGATGATGAGCATCAACTTTGTTTACTTAACTATCACACGACCTTACAAACTAACAAGGTCAAGATGTCCAGAGCAAATGTGCAACTGGAGTAACATTTATATTTGGTTAAATAAAGAAAGGAATATAACAACAAACTTAAATACAGTAGATGAGTTGTTTAGGATACAAGAAAATGTAAGTTTGTTGTGACAGTTGCTTATTAATCTCTCTTTAGATAACCTCACTCATCTAAATCTAATGGAGAAGCCATCCGTTTAATGAAAAAGCATTACTGTACAATTTTGGGAAATAAACTCATCTCACGCTAATTTAAATTAAACGAGCGTCACCTTTCTCTCGGTCCCTGAACTGCGGAGCAACTTCGTAGCATGTTTCGTTACATCCATTGCAATAGCTAGAATCATGTAAGAATTCCAGCTACCAGTAGTTCTAATTAAACATGCTACCAATGAAGAGCTGGATTAACGAGAAAGGCACACTCCCTTAATAACCCCAAAGAGAGGTAGGAAACTGGTTTATTTCCAGAAATGGTATATGATTTACTAGGAACCAGCCAGTGATGTAAAACTAGCTACTTACCACCAGAGCTGCCTTCCATGCTGGTCGTAACTTTAGCTTCTGTCCGGTAAGAATCAAAAACACGGCATTCGTTAAATTGTATGCCATGTTGTGTGCGCAGGTGTTTCTGCCTGTTGGATGTATTTCCTCCCGCGGATATAATTGCCATTTTGCAATGATTCCAAAGCGCCTTGTTGCCATCTTTCTCTTCCATAAAATGAAGCCAAACTTTCGACCGCTTTCCCCGATGGGGTGCCACTTTTTTTTGTTTTGCGCATGACGTGACCAGGCTTAAAGCAAATGTCTCTCCCCCTCTTCTACCCCCTTCCTGTCAGCCTACTTTCGGAAACAGCGAGCCACTAGAGCCGCAAAAAATCCCGAAAAAAAAAAAAATAAAAATACTGAATGCCGTGTGCGTAACTTGCGTATAAAACATGGCGTAACTTGCGTAAAAAAAACGTTGTGCTACCGTTGTGCTGCTCAGAGCCGCGGCACGACGGAATCGAAAAGAGAATCGTTAAGCGAGCTGCCAAACGGTGCCACGGAATTGGAAAACACGGAACCGGTTCTGAACAGGAACCGGTTTTCGATTCCCATCCCTAATCTTAGCAAGACCTGACTTAGAGAAACTAGTCCATGTTTTTATCACGGTTCGTCTTGACTACTGTATTTTCCTGTATATAGGTATTAGCCAGACCTCTCTTGCCCGTCTCTGCTGCTCGTTTTTTTTAACTCAGACCCGTAGGCGTGAGCATATTACTCCCATCTTGGCATCCCTTCACTGGCTCCCTGTGCGCTACGAAATTTATTTTAAACTTTTATTTGTTTACAAATGTATGAACAACCTTGCTGCACCATATTTATGTGAGCTGATTCAGCCATACTGCCCGCCCCGATCCCTTAGAACAGCTGATCAGCTGCTGCTGACAGTCCTTAAAACTAGCCTGAAGCTCAGAGGTGACAGAGCATTTGCTGTCACTGCTCCTAAGTTATGGAATAACTTACCATTGAGTATCGGACAGACCTCCTCTTTTTCTGTTTTTAAATCTCTTAAAACACACTTTTATTTCCTGGCTTTTAATACACGGTGATCTTGTCGTGTATGCCATTTTAAAATAGTGTTCAGTGAACCTGGTTCTTAGCTTTTGATGTTGTGTATGTTTTGTATGTTTTTATTTTTTTTTTTAACCTTTTCTTGTTTTAATGTACAGCACTCTGGTCCCCCATGTGGATTTTAAAATGTGCTCCAGAAATAAAGCTGATTGATTGATTTTAGGGCATCCGATAATGTTAAGGTTGAAAATAAAATAAGATAAGCTTTATTGATCTCACATTGGAGAAATTCACTTGTTACACATCGGCTTAGTGATCAAAAGAAGGTGCCAAAAGGAGGAAAAGGAAATAGCAGCTGGATTCAGACACAAAAACAGCCAGAATTATAGCATCTACGCACACTGAACATAAAAAAAACTATTTGTTTCTTGAAGTGTGTCTGCTGCTGTTTCTCTTCCAGGACTGGCTGAGTAGGTTTGGCTACCTCCCGCCCCCCGACCCGGTGACCGGCCAGCTGCAGACCAAAGAGGCGTTGACAAAGGCCATCAAAGCCATGCAGAAGTTTGGAGGGCTGAAGGAAACTGGAGTATTAGGTATTATTATACGTGCCTGATTTCAAAGGTCTGCTGCACTGTCACTGTTTTACTTTAACTGCAGAGTATATCAAACTAACTATCAGTGGAAGAAAATACAAGGGATAAAATATAATGCAGTCCTAGCAACAAAAACACAGAGAGTAGCTTTAGAAGAAACTGAATCAATATCTCTCAGACATAACACTGAAAGGTAATATTTATTTGGGTTCTATTTACTGGGTAGTATTACATTGCACAGCTGTCGGCCCACTACAGGACAGCTTGTAAACATAAATCACAGTTGCTGTCACAGAGAGAGGGCGAGAGGAGAATGACAATACCTCCACGTGCCTACTGTATGTGATTGATGATGCTTGTACGTGTGAAACAGAACAATATATTGATTAGTGTGCATTCTCCTATTCTTGCCATGCACTAGGCTCATAATTTCCTGCAGTTCACATTGGCAGTCTTACCCACTCACAGGCCCCACAGCCCTCCCCTGCAAACAGCATCATTCTACATCTCCCACACGTACAGTAAGGAATGGCCAGTAGATACGAGTCATTTTGGGTCGTAAAGGATTGTGAAAAAAATGTAATCTGCCGGCTGGCGGACACGTTTAGGAGCATCATTGCTCATCTAAGCAGGTATCTTATGGAGCTTGTATATTTTATCGCTTAAGTGGATTTGAAATGTCTTTTGTGGATGCACATATGGTATGTTTGCATAGCAGGACCTGGATTACCCGGATTACTGGTGCAGCCATTTGTAAATGAATGTTGAGCCATGGTAGCAGAATACATCTCTCTTAAAATTAAAGCACTAAACCTATTTTGGTACGTTTATAAAAGTATTCCTATTACTAAATGCTGTTTATGTTTGTATTTACTGGGATTTTATGTGACAGATCAACACAATGTAATGCATAATGTTGAAGGGGAAGGGAAAATCATATGAAATCTACAATCACCCTTTGCTGCAATTACAGATATGAGTTTATCTCAAAAGGTTTTGACCAGTCCGACTGGACGGAGACCATGTGAGGACATCCATTTTTAAGCCTTACCACAGATTCACATTTGGATTTAGGTCTGGACTTTGACTGTTTTACCACATACGGTTCTTTCCAGGGTGACAAGTCCAAATTTGGTCTCATCTAACTAGAACACCTTCTTCTGCATCCTTGCTGCGCCCTCTACTTTTTGGAAAACTAAAAACATATTTTTTCCGCCAACAATGGCTTTCTTTCCACCATCTCACAAAGGCCAGATATGTGGAGTGCATGAATAAACGTTGTCCTATTAACAGATTCTTCCACCTGAGCTGTGGATCCCTGAAGCTCCTCCTGAGTTGCCATAGGCCTCTTGGCTGCTTCCATGCATAGCCGTGTTCTTGTGGATTAGGAGTTGTGCCATACTCTTTCCATCTTTGTGTGTTGGATTAAATGGAGCGCTGTGAGATTTGCAGAGATTAGGATAAGGTTTTCTAACCTAAACCCGCTTTAAACCTCTTCATAAATATAACCCTAACCTGTCTAGTGTGATCTAATGTCTGCACAGTTTACTCATGTTCTATTAAAAACCTCTGAAGCCTTGACAGAACAGCTACAATTAAAATACACATAGATGAACATCTTCTTCTGAAAGCAACTGATTACACTGCTTTTCACTTAGTGGTGGGTATAAGGGCTACATAAAAACGCATTCATTTTTAATTTGAAAAATGAATGCGTTTTCCACCCTGGTCCTCAGGACCCACTGCCCTGCATGTTTTAGGTGTGTCTCTGCTCCACCACACCTGAATGAAATGTTTGCATGAGCTCCCCAGCAGGCATCGAGGGCTGCAGAGACCTGTTAATCACCCGTTTATTTAGGTCATGTTGTGGAGGCTGAGAAACACCTAAAACATGCGGAACAGTGGGTCCTGGGGATCAGGGTTGAAGACCCCTGATTCAAACTATGCATAATTTTCCTTCTACGTCACTCTTATTTCAGTACTTCATGTGGGCCTATCACATAAAATACCTAAAAACTACATTGAAGTCTTTGGTTGTAATGTGACAAAATGTGAAAATGTTAAGCTTTGCAAAGCTGTTCATACCCTTAAACAAAGATTCTGAAGTTATTATCATGGCACACCATTTTAGATTTTAACTGTTTCTTCTTCTCACCTTTGCTGTCCTTCAGACCAAGCCACACTAGGTCTAATGAAAACGCCCAGATGCTCTCTGCCAGATGTCTCTGATCCCAACATGACCACGGGACGCAGGAAACGAAGCTTGAACACGCAGAACAAATGGAATAAGAGACATCTGTCATGGAGGTAGGAACATTTTGATTCACAAACTTTCCATGACACCTGCAGATCACGCCAACCCAAAACTGTTTATCAGTCATTAAATAATAACCGAAAGTTTGTAGGGCCTACAGACGGAAGCAAGTCTTATCTCTTTGTCTTGGAAAGACCTCAGTGTATTTTTGAACCAACATTCAAATTTTGCAGTTAATCATTCACTTATTATTCAGATACCCCCCCCCCCCCCCACACACACACACACACACACACTGCATTCACTCATAAAACATTCACACCACATTCTTAATTACACAATGATAATTAATAAAGGTCAAAACTAATTGTATGACAACAGTTCCTTCAATAATTAGTTTCTGAAAGTAAATATCTTCGTTTACACTTTTTCATCTTTTACAGATAAAACTGAGATTGACAGAGACAGATATGGAATCACTTGTTTGAAGTTGGGCCTTAAGAAGCGCCACTGCCTGGGTACCGTGGTGGTTTCTGAAAGTTTGGTATTTTACTGCTACCTTGTGGTGGTGGTGGAGGCAAAAACATGTCAGTGGAAAAACCCACTCATAAAACAATGATTCCATGGATTTATTTAAAATTACTCTCAAACAGATACAGAAAGTGAAGTAGGAGTGGGCAATAATCTTTGAATCCTCAAACAGCTGTTAATTTTCAGGTTCCGGTACTTTGACACAACATACGTCATTTTAAAGTCTACATTTTAGCAAAGTAATCTAATGTTTACACATTTGATATAGGTCAGGTATAAGCTCAAATCCAATCTTGTCAGCTCTGTGTGGGTCCTCTCTCAGCAAAATTGAAAATGTTTTTGGTTTACTGAGTTTATTATCATCCGGAGTGTCTGATGGTAGGGTCCCATGGTAACACATGCACCAAATAAATCTAGTATTGATAGACAGTGAATTCTATTTTGTATGATAGGCCACCACAGGCTTGAAGTATTGCATAAGTGTGAAGCAAGGAAATAGGAGGCATGCTTTTCAATAGAAAAGAAAAGAATAACTAAGACTGCACACCACTCTGAGCACACCGTCCCCCACGGAGCCACATAGTGCTGGTAGCATCATGCTGTGGAGATTCCTTTGTTCATCAGATACAGGAGAGCCAGACAGAGGCAATGGTAAAACAAATGGAGCTAAATACAATAAATTACAATCTGCATTTCTAAAAGGCCAGTTCTTCAGATTAAAAGTAACTTTTGAAAAGCCGGTATTGAACATACTTTTTATTAAGCCTCCATTCCTATGTGAAAAAATTTTACTTTTTTGTTGGTCTGGTGCAATATTCTAATCTTAAATGCTGTGTTTTTTTTTCAGCAGAAGGTGGTGAAAAAACATAATTAAAATGTATTCACTCCACTGCAAAAAGGGGACTAAAAGTAAGTAAAATGTTCTTGAAATTAATCTATTTGTCCTTGATTTGAGCCGGCAAGTTTAAATGATCTGCCAATGGAATAAGAGTTTTGCAGGAAAAAAACTCATCTCCAGCATCTTATTTCAAGTGCAGTAGATTAAATTACCTTATTTTTGGGGTCAAAATACTCATTCCATTGGCAGATAATCTTATTTATCTGCTCAAATCAAGAACAAATGCACTAATTTCAAGAAAATCGTACTTATAGTTCCCTTTTTGCAGTGTCTGTGTTTATCTATATAATGTGTTTCCCTTAGTGAATTGAGTTACTCAAATAAACAAATCAATAATATTCTAATGTATTCAATCTGACTGTATGGTAGGGGCTGCAAAGGTCTTGAGACTGGGGCAGAGTTTTGCCTTCTAGATGAATCAAACATACAGCCAGAATGTTTTAGATCAAAGGATGTGTTTTACGCCAAGTCCAAGCCCAGAGTTAGACCTGACTCAGATACTGTGGCAAAACGTATCTGTTGATACGGCTGAGGTCAAGCTATTCTACAAAGAAGAAAGTGTAAAATATATCAGTGCAGCTGTAGTTGCAGTGAAAGGTGGTTCTAAAACGTATTGATTTTTTTTTCTCCAGAACCACCTTTTAACCTTTTCAGATTTATATTCCTCATGAATTTTAAAAACCAAGTGTCATTTTCCCTCCACCTCACAATCGCCCCCTGTGTATGCTTTGTGTTGATCTATAAAAATCCAAACAAACCATTTGTATTATGCAGTTGTAATGTAACAAATATAGTGTGAATCTTTTCATATGCTGTTGAGATCTTTTGCCATGCACTGTAAATATTTTGGCATTTATGAGCAATTTTAACCCTTGTGTAATTGCTGCTGCTGAACAGTTCGGTTGATTAACATGCACACACTGTCAGGGGTGAATAAGCTAGGAGATGGTTAATGTAAGTTAATGTGTTTGCCAGCGTGTGTAATGGGTGTCCACTCGTGCTGCACAAATCAGTGAAGTATATAGATATACACGTGTTTACTGAAATCAAACATCTAAGGGGGTAAAAAACATGTAGGACAGACACATGGAGAGAGGAAAACTGAAATACAAACAGACCCACGAAGAGGCAACCTTTCTTGAGGGAACAGATTCTCTAGGAGGCAAACATTTTCAGAATATCTAATCCCTTGTTGCATAGTTGAGTAAAAATCTTGGCAGCACCTTCAAAAATGTAATTTCTAATTTTGCAAGGAGATTAACAGCATTAGCTCTAGATTATTAAATTTAACAAGCTTGTTTAGAGTAAGGAGTGTTTGAATATGTTTACCACGATAATTGATTTTGTTCAGCAGGCTAAAGACCATTCAAGGGCAGAATAAAAAGCTCAACAGTTTGCTTGTCTTTTTGCGATTTCTCTGAATTTCCAGGCAACACATTTAACTGAACACTAACTGGAGTTGGAAAAGGACCTTCTGTCTATATCCTGATGGTGGCGGGCCAGTTATCAGGGTGGCTGAGTCCTCAAATGAGATTTTCTGTGATGTCATGAGCAGGTGAAGGTTGCAGTGCAATCACTTTAGAGGAGAAGTGACATATCAGAACTTTATTTTAAAGAAATGGGAGCACACTGATAAACCCTCCAAGTATTTTTGCTGACGTAATCTTGGACCTGACTGATGGGAAGGTGACTCTTCCGTATCAGGCTAGACCACCTTTTATGAATATAAATTCCAGGTCATCATCATCGCGTTCGTAAATGGTGGAAGACTGTGTAGAAATATGTCAGATTTAGAAACATTTAATAACTTCACTGGAGTGTTTAGTTGGTTTTCAGCTAGCATATTCAGTTGTGATCAGAACCTGTGAAGGATATAACTGTTTGCCCTAAATTAGCAATATCGACATTTAAAAAGCAGCACTGTGTAAGTTTTGACCCCATTATTAGCTTATTTTGAGTTATATTAAAAGATTATTCAGATCAATATACAGCACTTGGCGGGTATGGGTGCTCCCTGCGGGCTGCCCCTCTCAAAAACTCGCCTACGTAACTTGAGAGGTGTGGATCCAGCTCTGAATGGGTCATGTGACCTAGAACACCGCTTTACAGCAGTCCCTTAAATACCAGAGCTAACTTTACATGCTTCTACTATTCTCATATTCGAGTCAAAGTTTTTGACGGCCATGGTTATTATTACCAAATACAGTAAGTATAGTTCATAAACCTGCATATCAGCTCTTCACTGCTGTTGAAGTCCCTGCAGCCTTTCATAATTAGATGACTGAGCCTGTCTGCCCCGTCCTTCTCTTCCATGGCTCCTGAAGCTCCCCCTCACGTTATTGAGTTTACAAGCAACTCAATGACTTCTCATTCTGTTGGTTCAGAGGAGTCTGCTATCAGATTCCAAAACATGGAGACTGTTTCATTTTGTGACAGTGCAGTGTTGCCAGTGGCTTTTAATGTCACTAAACCTGAAAGTTGCAGGTTGAGTGCCCTCTAGTGGCTAAAGGTTACACAGCGCTGCTTTGATTTTCTTATTATTATTAATTTGTCCTCACCTTTAAGTCAAACCAATCCCGAATAATGTAGGAATCATTTATTATAAAATGTGATAACTTAGTAAAATGCAGGTGGGCGGGGGTGATAGCTCTGGGATAGGTTTGGGGTATGCACAGAGCGGCATGTTGTGAAGTGCTTATAACAAAACGTTACCAATGGCAGTTCTGTTGTGCACCTCTTACTACTTTAACTTTCACTTTACACTACTGTCAGCACACAGACCACTCCTGGAAAGGAAAAGAGGCCATTTTCCAGCCATTTCCAGCTACACAATACAGTTTAACATAACTCCAGCAGAACCAATGCAATAAAAGTATGTACTCAAACACCTTTGTAGGAAAGGAATACATATTTGTTAAACATGAAATAATCTACTCAGCTGTTATACTTTCCATTTTAAGCGGATCAGCCTAAAGCTACTTATAGTGAGACATAAAGGTGTGAAGGCCGATGCAACAAGCCAAGAAATTATGAAATAAGGAGGATTAATAGATCCAAGGTAGGGCAGAAGGAAAGCAAAGTCAAGCGAGATGAGGTAAGAAAGCAGGACATCAGGGCACTGGAGGATTGAAGAAACAGGTCGATGAGCGGGAACCTTCAGCTGTTGGAGCGAGGCCGACCGAGCGAGAATAGCTGCGCTGGTTAAAGCGGAACAAGAAGGAAAATCTAGAGCTAGATAGTGCAGATCACAAGGCTGCAGGATGAAAATCCTGCCGTGTGCACATGCAAAATTAATACTAGAAAAATATGAGAAAGTCATTGATACAAATCATTTGTTTTCGTTTGAACTTAATCACTGTAGATCAGTGGTTCTCAAACTTTTTAGAACAAGTAATCTGTAAATTGTCAAGTATCACCTTAACACACATTTGAACACAGTAATAAACATTAGTTTATTTCGTGAACATCATAATAAAGATCATAAAGATGGGGTTAAAAAAAAACAAAAAAAAGTGTTCTTATCCTATGACACTATGTATGTGGTTGAAGAATGTGGAGCAATTTTTGGAAGGAAAGTAATAATCCAACATGGCTGCCCTGTTTTTAAAATGTAGTGATCGCCGTAGAACTAAACTGCTTGTTTGGTACTCTGATAATTTGCTTCTCATTATGTCTTTCACACATATAGCACTGTACAGGCTCCGTAAGCGAATATGTTTCATTAGTGTTTTAATACGTTAAAATGCAAAGAATGGGCTTCAACATTGTTAGCTTGTATTACTAGCAGCAGTTAACACATAAATTAGCATATCTCACTGGTTTTCTGAATAGCAACCAGAACATGGTTAAATTGGGTTTAATCAGATCCATGTTCTGACTTCAGAACGACTTCATTAATAGACGTGCAGTGATGACTTTGATGAAAACCAGAGTAGGCCTACATCAGCATGAAATAGCACAATAGTCGATGCGCTTGATAGCACCCCTGTAGCTGCAGTGGACATAAATTGAGGAAAATCACCCACTACTGATTCCCAGGGATACAGGTCTGGCTCATCCAGCTGGAATCTGCTGCGAGCGCTTTCAGCAGCTGCTCAGGCTGTGAGAGTGATGAGTTCAGAGGGATGAATCACCTGTCACCAGGGGCCAGGATAGTCATGGCTTATTGAAAACAAATTACCTGGAGACTCTGTCCCTGCAGGCAGGCCTTGTTGAAATAATCCCACCACATTTCTGAAGGCTCTCAGTCAGAGGTTCACTGAGTTTTTGAGGACATCATGATGTGACTGTGTGAGTGTGGTCTCAGCTGACCTGGAAAAGGAGGTGGCAACCATCCGGTCCTGCTCATTGTACTGAAGCTATGAAGGTAGCATCTGCTAAAGGGAACCGGCTTGCGGACTTCTGGGAGGGTTTGCTGTTAAATAACTGCAGCAATTTTTTGTTATAACCCACAACCTTCTCTCCATCTTGTGACTGCCAGCCAGCTAAAGCCAATCTCCTGACCTAAACCACCCGCAGCTTGGCTTTGTCTACTTTTTCTGGTACAACAACAGAGCAGGTATAATTGGCTGAAAGCAGAGATCTAAAGAGCATGTGGGTTTTTTAAGAGGGAAGCTAGTGATTCTGCCAAGGATGGTATGGTATATTTCTTTTCTTTAGTAAAATGTCAGATTTTTTTATAGCTGTATTTTTCTGTGGTTTTTTAAACATGGGAATCTACATATTTAAAGAATGACAATTTCAAAACAAAAACAGAAAAGATTATGGTACCCGAGACCATCCATTTTCTAACACGTCTATCCCTTGTGGGGTTGTGAGGGGTGCTGGTGCCTACAGGTTGCCAGTCTATCACAGGCACCCGAGACCTTCACAACTTATATGAACATCATGGTGCTTTATGGCAAAAGGGATTTCCCCTGCTGCTGTTATGGCTATCCCACAACAATGCTTCTGCCTCTGGGTGCTGTGTTAGGATGTTTACACAATACAACCCACATAGTCAGAGAAATATTGAATCTTTATTGTCATGTGTTACCAGAATGACACTTGTGATGAGACAGACCCTTTTTTTCACTTATCACACTCAACCAATGGCACCAAGGTTCTGACGCCTTGGTTTCTCTCTATATGTGTATCATTCAGTTATATTATAAATCCCATGATATACTGGTGCTTCTCCTCCTAATCCTTGCCTTCCCGTAATGCCAGGGCCATTCTTGGACAGTCTGACAGGTAAATTTTTGCATTGGAACTGCAGTTGAAAAACAAAATATTTTTGAATTTCCCAGCAACCAGCAGAGCCAACCTCAGATGCAAATAGGAGGGTGTGTTCTTGCCTCCAGCTGGGGGACTTACCGTACAATGCAAGAGCCCAGTGTATAACAGGAAATTCCTAAAAACCAGATGAGCCATACAGGAAGTCAGTTACAGGAAGTGGAAGTGTAAAGCAGATCTGATATATTCCCAAATAAAGGAGGGAGGGGGACGGGGGTGTCTGGATGCATGAACAGATCCTACTTGTATAGTTTGGATTGCCTCACAGCACATTTTGCAAAAGATGACGACGCGTACAAAGCGCGTTGCCAGTATGAAGCTGGCTTAAAAGCGTGGCAGTAACCTTGTACCTCTGTCAATTGGTGGACATGAGAAGGTTGTAGCTTTAGCGTGAGGCTAGTTTTGCTAATCCAGTTTAAGATTCTCTGATGACCAAGCACTACAGTCCTGTGCCAGCCCTACAGACTCCCCATATGCTCCAGGAAGTGTTTTGGAAGACCATCCTGCAGATTTTGTCATTTCAAAAGATGTTTCAGGCAAAAGACAGTTCCTGTCATGGTGAGGTTAAGGGGACCCAAGCGCAGAGCGTAGTATAGACCAGAAGTTTAACAATAAACAAGAAAATGTACAACATGTTAATTACAGGAAACACATGAACATAACAGGCACTCAAGGTGGCAGAAGGTGTAAGTCCATGAATAAACAGAGAAACCAGCAAGAAACACAGAAATGGATATACTGAATCAGGGTGGAGAAATGAGGCAAAAGACAGGTGAAAGAAATCAGAGTAAATTAGGAGCAGCTGAGGCCACTGAGGACAAAGAGCTGAGCTGAAATACTGATCGGGGGCAGATGGGGAGAAACAAAAGGAAAAGATCTAATAAAAAATACAAGGTGAACATGGGAAGACTGAGAACAGTGTCCACAAAAGTAGGAACTAATATAAATAAGCATGAGCCAGGAACTTAAACTAGTCAAAAATACATACATGAAGAAAAATCAGAACACAAACACCTGGAGATTGTGACAGTTCCACTGCCAACAAAGTTGTGATCCAAAGGGCCTTCCTAAACTATAAAAAAACAACTTTATGATGGTTCTTCTAATTTTCTTGTATCAAAGTGCGCTTTATAAAAGATTTTAAATGTGATTTGAGACAGTTGAAAAACCTTTAAGGTAGATTCAACCTAACCTAATTAACCCGTTTCCAGATTCTTTTGCCCCATTTCACTTCTCTTTGCTGTAATTACTTGAGTAACAGAAGCATTTACCATCAAATGGTAGTTTTGATTAGTTGAATGAAACATTTCATGAATTGTTTTGCTTTATCATGGCACTACCATATAATGTCTGATCCTTTTAGACATTTCAGCTCTGCCTTTTTTGTTAGTTTCTCTGTGAACAACATGTTCATTAAATTGGTAGTTGCTAGATTTTATTTTTGGCAATTGCAAGTAAGGTCTGTAAGATTTCATTTCAAAAGTTTTATATTCTAATCATTATTTAGTCATTCTAAAGGAAGTACCCTAATGAGAGTAATTTAATGTGTTTTCAACTCCGAAAGTGCCAGTAAGGGGAACCTTTAGCCCTTTAAAACAGATCAGATTAGGTAGTAAAAGGTGCACAAAATGTTCCTCCAAAGAGTAACAAGGGTGGATTATGCTTATCATGAAAAGAGGGGTGAGCTTTTTTGAGTTCTGACTCCTGAAACTTTTGGTGAAAAAATGATAAAAGCCTTACTAAAAGATCACATAAAAAGCTCCTCTCAGTTAACTTTTATAATAGTTAATTTTATGGTTTAATGCAAAAAAGGACTAGGTGTGTGATTTCTAGATTTATAATATCAAGCTTCTGTTTTGGGTTGGAAATAAACGCATAAATAACTGCAAATTCCTATGGCTCATTGAAACTGCTTGCATATTTCATCTCTTCTCTTGCTTTTACCTCCAGCATTCCCCTCCAGGCTCTAACAATACTCCCATCTCTTCCCTCTCGCTCTTCTTCATCTCGCTCCTCTTCTTCCCTCTGTTTGCCTCTTAAGCTCCATAGCAAATGATCCTGAGTCCGTCCAGGACTGCCTGCTCGCTAGTGTCAGGGTGTTCTTTGATGTAAGCACTTCTTTATGTAGGTATTAAATTTGATTGATGTGGAAGCGTCTGACAGCACACTCTGTTCTCAGATATTTATTTGTAAGTCAATGATGCACACTCTGAAGCTCTCTTGCTGCTAAACAACCCTCCAGCCACCGAGCAGCTGATGACTCCTGCTTTTGTGCTGGATCCGAAATCTCCAGCGTGTGCACTTTTGGACTGAGCCGTGCTTGCTAATGCTTTTATCGCTATATAGGTTTGTCTAATTCATGATCAGAATAATGTCAAGAAAACAGACATTAATGCTGTGTTGGGAAAGCCATCAGCTTAATCCGCAGACTTTTTCTTTCAGAAGTGAGTAGCATCTGTGCAATGCACTTGTGCTGTTGCCCTCCAAAACTGACAAGAATTTCAGGATTTTTAGTCATTCATTTCCCACTGTGCTGACAAGTTTTCCTTTAAAACATATGTCTTTATAATTTAATAAACATCATTCAGACCACTCACTAGGAACGGACTGTTTAATGAGTATATTTGCACAAATGTCTGACGGCGACCTTGTCTTTCTTCATGGGGGAAACTAGAGCAGATAGACGCCAGTGAAGATAATAACTCCTCCTTGGGGAAAGTGGATTCTTTGCAGATGAATGTGAGCAGGGTTTAATTAGCAGCAGCCGCGGCAACAGCAGTTTTGGTAAGTGTTGGCCGGGCTCTGAGGGCCATGCTTGCAGCCATGTAATGCCATAGATGTCAGAAAATAAAGCAGCAGACTGCTCAATGCTTAAAATATGGTCTCTTTGAGAGAGTGGCAATGCCTCTGTGGGTTCTACACACTAAGGCCAGAAGTAGTTTGCAGCGTTCACAGCTTTGCATGTCTACTGAAAGTAAGGAGCCACCCTGACTCTCAGGAAACTGAGAATTTATCTAAACTGTATACTTTCTCATGCGTCAATAAATACCGTAAAGAATTAGAAAACTGATAAATAAGGATTTTCCATCTATGTAACTGAAAATTCAAACGTCAGTATGTGCCCTTTTTTGTAAATGTATTTATTTTGATTGCTTTATTTCTACACTATATTCCTGATCCAAACTACATCATACACAGTACCTTGCAAGTGTTCACCCCCTTTGGCTTTTTACATATCTTGCTACATTCCAACCTGTAATTTAAGTGTGTGATGGATCTGCACAAAATAGTTTGTGATGGTGAAGAGAATTTTTTTTTATATATATATATATATATATATATATATATATATATATATATATATATATATATATATATATATATATATATATATATATATATGGGCCTAAAATATTCTGCCGCAACCAGTTACCTTCAAAGCTTGCTAAGCAAACCCAAGACTTTTGTTATGGAAAGTGAAAATACACCTTAGTAATAATGTAATGGATTAATTTTAATTTAAAATATAACAATTGCTCAAAACAGTCATAAATTAACTTAATTAATTACTGTGTTGAGCAATCCTTATATTTTCTGCCCTCAGACAAATCTTGAGATATCATGTAAGGGAGGCTAACGTAAATCGGTAAACTTGAAGGATAACAGTGAGTTTGAAAATGGAGAAGTTTCTCATTCAGCCAGCAACTCCTGTCTGTCATATAGCAACTGCTAAGCTACCGCAATGAAAAAAATCTGCCGCCGCCAATGAATATATTTTCCCAACTGGAGTTACTCCACATCTACCTCTATTTCCTGTGAACGTGTACAGAGCAGGTCCCTGTTTGATCAACAAAATAATGCACACAACACAATTCTGAAAGAAATGCACATGAAATTAGGCCATGATTTTAAATAATGTATATACCTAGAATTTACTTTAAAGAAAGTAGAAAACTGTAATGAGTGTTGCCAATCTTGGCAGGATCTTTCATCTCTGCAGTTTCACCTCTGAGCAAAGCTCAGAGAAACCATAAGCAAAACATCAAGAGGTAACATTGCAGACTGGAGTTAGCATGTTAAAATCCACATCAGTACGATAAAAAGACTAAGTATGACCTGTTTGGAAGAGTGCCTCATCTCATTACATTTGAAAAGGGTAGGGATATCTAAATAAACCAAAATCATTCTGGATCAATGTCTGTTGGTCAGACTTGGCCAAAAGGAGAGTTTTTTTTTTTCTAATCCAAAGCAGCAGATGGAGAAAAACAATACAAAGACACAATACACAAACAATCTAAACCAACCAGCTATTATAAAGCAAGGTGGTGTAGAGATAATGATTTGGGCTTGTTGCAGGCGCAGAAAGAAGGCATTTATTTCCAAGTCTCTGAGTACGTTTTCTGGATGCTAAAGTGTTTTAAAGTGAATCGTGGGGCCGTTTGTTCTGCAGCATAGATCAAGGCTCCTTCAGATATTTGACAAACATAGCACCATATGCACAGCAGGTATATTCTAGGCATCTCAATAAATGTGAATATTTCTAAAAAGTTCATTTATTTTAGTAACTTAATTCACCACGTGAAACAAATTATTTAGTTACACACAGTTTTCAAGCATTTATTTTTCTTAATTATGATTATTTTCCACTTGCAGCTATTGAAAACATGGCATTTAATTTAATAGATTAGAATATATCATACCAATAAAAAAACATTTTAACAGAAATGTGGGCTTGATGAAAAGTATGTTTAATGCACAATTAAAGTTTTTTATTTAAAAAAGGCGAGGACCTTTAGTCTAAAAAAACAGCCTCATCTGAATGCATATTCTAATTTACTCAGATCCACCTGTATGTATTTTTCATTTGCAGACGTTTGCCTTGAATCATAAATAACAGATGTTTTGGCTCAGAGCTTAAGTTACATGGTGTTGGACAAACAGGCAGTGAAGTACCATGAAATAGTCATCACTGGAATAATGTAATTTGGTTGTTGATATTGTCATTGAAGCACAATGGAAACAATTAGATCATGAATACATAGTGTTGTGGACTTAATTACAAGAAGCTGTTTAATAAACATCAGATCTGGTTGCTTGATTAAATGTAATCAATAAGCCAGTTAGAATCTAGGTGTTTGACACTGTGGCAAGTTCACAATCTGTAAAGATAATCAAATTTAAAGGAGGCACCGTGGGGGAAACGACACTTCCTTTAATTTCCATGCGAGTGGCGTCGTTGCATGTGAGCAGCGGCAGTTCACAGAGACTCCTTAGTTCATCTGAGATGCAGCGCAGGAGCACTCTGACCTTGGCGGTCTTACCTGTAATTGCATTCACGCTCACACACTTGCACACTTATGCACACAACATTTAGATGCACATACATGCTCGCATCTGACAAAACCATGCACTCTGTCTCTCCATCTTTCTCTCTCGAACACTCTCTCGAAACACACAGACATACACAATCACCCTCCCTCGTCGGTTTGAATTAGGACTAATCAGCAGGTGAATTGTCTGTGGAGGCGCTGATCCATTTGCAGTGACCTTGTCCTACTGTGGTTAGCAGCGACGGTCGCACACTCAGGCAGTACTGTATGAATAAATGGACTATGCAGTCACATTTTGGCAAACGAATTGAGACAAAAGTTTTGTCTCACTGTACGCTACAAGTTCTCTCCAAATAAATGGTCCGATTACATTCAGCAGCAACTTGATGACTGCATTTGCATATTAATGGCGAAAACCCAATTTTCAAGCGCCCATTTCGTTATTGCTGTGAGCTAACATTGCATCCAAGTTACTCGTGTCCATCTGTTTTGTGGCAACATGTTGATACAGACATGTTTCCTAATTAATGCATTAATTAGCTGCACTAATGAACTCATTTACATCACTAGATGGGTTAAAAACGTTGTGGTTGCATGAGAACAACAGCAGGCGCGTGTGAACCGAAGCAAGTTTTCAAGATCTCTGAAGGGTTTAAGTGGAACAGTCTGTTATGAAATGGTTTTCTTTTCTAAGTAAATATAATCATATGCTGACTATGGCCTGCAGTGCATCACAAAAGTATTTGTGCCCCTGGAAGTTTCCCATTGAACTTTTTCACACAATCTGACAAGTGTCATGCATTCGTTTCCACCCTCTTTGAGACAATACTTGGTAGAACCACCGTTCTACTGCAATTACAGTTGCCTCTACCAGCTTTTCACGTTCAGAGGCTGATTTGTTTAACCATTTTTTTGCAGAGAAGCTCAAGCTCATTCATACCGAATGCAGAAGATATATTTTGCCACAGATCCTCCACTGGTTTCAGTTTTGGACTTTGACTGGTCCGTTCTAATACATGGATATGCTTTGATCTAAACCATTCCATTGTAACTCTGGCTGTAGGTTTAGGGTTGTCGCTGCAGGAAGGTGAACCTTTCCCTCAACCTCAACTTATTTTACATTTGCTACATTTGCTAACTGCCATAGTTTAAAAAAAAGTGGAGCACATATACAAAACAAATACTACGGATTTTGTTTTCAAATAGTATAAATTTAGTTTTTTTAGGAATAAATGAATAAAAAGCAAAAAAATATAATTTATTTACCCCCATAACTAAAAAACAAATGGCAAGGTCATTCTGCATGTACTTCAGACATTGAATAATATGAATGCCATCCCAGCTGTTATTCATCATCTGATTTCTTGTTTGCTTCTTCAGAGTGAGAACCTTTCCCAAGGATTCCGCCTTACTGGGCAGGGACACTGTTCGAGCCCTCATGTACTACGCCCTGAAGGTCTGGAGCGATATCGCACCTCTGAACTTCCACGAGGTGGCCGGCAGCGATGCAGACATTCAGATCGACTTCACTAAAGCCGACCATAATGATGGATACCCCTTCGACGGGCCCGGGGGCACAGTGGCACACGCTTTTAAACCTGGGGAGAGGTTCACCGCGGGCGATACACACTTTGATGATGACGAAGCCTGGACCTTCAGATCGCCGGGTGAGAAATACAGACTCTATGTGTCAGCTTTAAACACGGGTGCTTGAGCATAAATACATTAAGACACAGGCTGAAAGAAAAAGTGAATCTGGGGAAAATGATACACAGTGATAATCTGGAAGACATTTGTGTGAGCCCATAAAATAAAAACATAAATACAGCATCTAGAAAAAGCTACAGAAAATAAAGCTTTCATGTTGGAAAGTAAAACTCCGACTGCACCTGCGAGGCAAGCTGTGCTTTTGTCTGGTCTGATCATGATCTAAATTTAATAATTAGCATTTCATTTGTTTGATGTAACAGTATAACATTCAATGGCCAGTGTGTGGCGACTAATGCAGCACTGATTGTTATCACAAGCTTATTAGGAGGCATAAAAGGCATCCTTTTATTTTCCGCAGCTGCCAGAAACAAACAACTCATACATACACGCCCGCTGGTTCAGCCATTAAATCTGTTTTTAGCAATCAGCAAAAGTAATTGAATTTCACTGTCAGCTTTCATCGATTCCAATTTGTTATGCCATGGGGTTTTGTTGAAAACCTGGCGGCTTATGTTTCCGTCTTTTACCTATAACTCGTTGGGAGGAAAGAAGGTCCCTTATTTTGTTGGAATTGTGCATTTTGCAGAGCTGCAAAACTTTTTTTGAGGCTATTATCTGGAGCTACCTTACTGCACTAGAATTGAAACCCACATGGTGAATAGGAAAGTTTTCATGCCAATGTGTGATGGTCTGCAAAAGGCTGACACAATGTGACAGAGAGGAGATTTTCCAAGGTTTTGAAAAACAGCTTTGTACCAAAGCATTTCATTTTGTCTTTTAAGTGAAGGTAAGCAGTGCACACAATTATGTGGAACTCATGTTTTGACTTAGTAATCCATTATCTACTGCTTCCACTGTCTAGGGTTCACATCCAGTTTTTGTCCTCAGCCTGCAACAAGGAAATACTTGGTACACTGCAAGACAGAACTTTCTGAATAATCATTACCATACCCATGACAAAGAAGTCATTCTCCATCCTGCTTCAGTGAATGTCCCTCAACAGTGGTTAAGTGCTTTGAAAGGCTTATCTTTAAATAAAAAAATCCTTTCTTTTACCTATTTTACCACCATGTTGGGCTAATATTCACTCTGATGAACTAGTGTCCTCGACACATGCAGTTCATTGAGTTCAGTTTGTATTATCACTTCAATAGGAAAACTGACCTGGTGAGCTGAAAACCTCCCTCTGCACCCAGCAACTGGTCACCGAGAGATTTTGCCGACTCTACAGCTAGGCTCACTCAGCTCAGAGCTCTCCAAGTGCTCAGCACCCTGATTTGACCTAGAGCCAGTGCATGATGACTGCGCTTCATCGTTCAACTTACACGTCCGGAAATGTAGAGAAGAAGCAAATCGCAAAAGCGAGCTGAACCGACTGCGTTGTTTGGTATTAAAAACAATCTCTGCGGAAATGTTGAGTTAATAAAGGAAACTTACAGACTGAGTCACACATACAGCGCGGTGCTGTATGGAAAACAGCAACGTTTTTCTCAGAAACTTCTTTGTCTGTAATACTGATGTATGCACCACCACTCAGGGTGTCCATACGTCGGCCTATAAATGCTGTGATCCCATTAAAGGAACAGGAAAGGACAAACATGAAAAGAGAAGTAGAGACACGAGGATGGATACCTTGCTTTTGAACTTACTGCGAATGGTAACAAAATAAAAGGAAATATGTCTGTTGTGTCTGGCAGCTGAACGTGTTAGGCTAAAAGTAAGTATTATAAGGGCCTTTGAAACATTACACCTCATGTAATCCCCACTTTTTTTAATAGAAACGCTGATGGCAACTACAAATGGGGAAAATCCCCACAAAACAGCCTCGGTGAAGAATTAAGCACTAAGCCAACAGACTGTGATAAAGTGTGTCTCGCTAATATTTCAGCCAAGGAAACTGCACTTATGTTCTCTAGCACAGTGGGGTATTTTGTTCGTTAAAATATATACAGCAAAATTTGTTTTCATGTTGTCAATTAAAAAATATGGAGATTTTAGGCCAAATTTACCTAATGGTTCTTATAAGGTAATGTGAGACGAAAATCCTCCAGGGCTGACCTGGAAAAATGTGGAGCATCACATGAGGCCTTCAGTCGGGTCTAGACAACTGAGAAGCTTTTCCCAAAAAGGTCTGGTGTATCCTTCAGCGAGCTCTCAAATGCCGCCGATACTGTAGAGAAAGCAGTTTGTGTGGTTTAACTGAAAAGTATAAAATAATTACTAATCTTCAAAGTCAATATTTTCTTTACTGATAATATCCCCATTTATGCTGCCATCTCTGATGGATTGTCTGTAAAAGAATCTATAAATCAAACTAAATTAACCATGTGAATCTCTCAGAGCAAAATCATAATCTCTGTTATATCACTCTGACTGCAGTGATTGTCACATCAGAAATGCTAACTACTATAAATCAATGTCTCAAGCACGCTAAAACTAAGGATGTATATATACTGCTGTTCTATAATATTGTAAACATGAAGGAAATTGTACCTTTTCTTCTATCCAAGTTTCCTTAAGGCATTCTGTTAATGTTTACTAAAGGCTGCAGGGTCTGGTGTCATATGAATTGGTTGGTGATCGACTCCCCCTAGTGGCCTGGAGCGCTTCCTTCAAAGCGGAGCTAGTTTGCAGCTGTTCTTAACTTACAGCAGTTTTGTGTGTTTGTGTGTCAGCATCATTTGTGTTTGCAGCATGTTTGCACTTTGTGTGACTAATTTATGTGATGCAGCGTTTCTCTTTTGCTGCATTTTTTCCATTGCGTGTGTTTTGTGTGTTAGCCTCTGCTTTGTGTTTGGAGTACTTTTTATGTTTGCAGCGCATTTATGTACTCGCAGTGCGTTTGCACCTCTCTGCCACCGTATTGTAACTCTTATTTATCACAATTTTAATGGTTCCAATAACAAACACACAATCTTAAATAGCCAAACAAAATGTCTTAGAGAGTTACAACCTTATTAAAAGTTTATATAATCTGGAAATGTTTTTCTGATTACATACAGGTGCTGGTCATATAATTAGAATATCATGAAAAAGTTGGTTTTCTTCAGTAATTCCTTTCAAAAATCAAAACTTGTATATTATATTCATTCATTACACACAGACTGATATATGTCAAGTGTTTATTTATTTTAATTTTGATGATTATTTTTGTGCCTGGCAGTGGCATTTTATGGGCAGGGAGGGGCCAGTTGTTCACATGCACGTATGTGCATAAGCCACCAGATTTTCAATAATGAAATTTCGCTTATTGCTCCTTTAAGACCAGTACAAAATTTCCAGAAACGTTGGCCAACTGAAGAGTTTGAACATGAAATGTATGCACATGTGCAGCATTCAATACTTAGTTGGGGCTCCTTTTCCCTGGATTACTGCAGCAATGCAATTTGGCATTAATGAAGTTTTTGGCATTAATGTCAAAATGCCTGGAAAGTCTTTAGGTTGTAAAAAAAATAGCATAAACAAGAGACAAATTCAGATATTTTCAGCAGACATACACGGCTGTGTTAAAAAATAGCAGTGTAGCACTTTCCACATGCCCAATAAGGACACACTGAAATAATTTGAACCATATGGCCTCAAACACCAAAGCTGGAGAGAAGTCAGCAAGGCCAATAACAAAAAGTACACCTTTCCTACTTTGAAGCTCGGTGGTAGGTCTGCTGAATATTTTTCTAACTGAAACAATGGCAAAATGTTGCACTAAAGACTCACATATTCAGCCATTTCGCTGTGAATTACATCCATAGATGGTTCATGGTTCTTGGCAGAGAACCAACATACGACCTCTGCAGAGTTTCTCTCTTGTTTACCTTCAGTGCATAATTCTTCAATGTCCTCCTCAGATAAGTGCCAAGGATGCACTGGTTTATCTACATGATTCATCAGTCCAAGCCACCCTCTTCCATTAGGCCATGGTCTCACTGTGACACTTGCCTACCCATTACAGGTGTGATGGCATACCAACATGCAGACGAGGAATAACTACTCTGTGCCATGCATGAAAATTGGACCATGTTTTCCCACAAGAGTCTGTAACAACTAGCCTTAAAGTTTTCAGCAGTCCATCTTACTTCAAATTAAATCACATAGGTCAGGTTTTACTCCCTTTGTGGATCATTAAGGTTCTTGCATCCATGACCTCAGCTGTAATCATAACCTATCGGGAACACCCTCAAGACATCAAGTTTACACTCTGACCCAGCATGTAAAAAGTGCAGTGTATGAAGTCGTATAAATGCTCATGTTTGCTTATTTAAAATTCCTCCTATGTACAACAGCTGGCACATTTTGATATACCATGAACCTTTCCACATTTTATAACCTTTAAACCACATACTTCAATGTTTTTTTATGTGGGTCATGGATGTCTTTCACTTAAATTATACCTGCAAGTATACAGCCTGGACAAAAAACAAGGTCGCCACCTGGATTTAACTAAGCAAATAGGTACGAGCCTCCCATTGGATAATTACTGCATGGGTGATTATGTTTCAGCTGGCAACACGTTATTTAACCCCAACTGGTGCAATGAGTTGCTTCTCATTTCTTAAACAACCATGTCGAACGACACATCCCGTGGTTTTGGAAAAGATGTCAGGCTGTTTCTGAAGGGTCAAATCATTGGCATGCATCATGCATCAACCTGAATGATCGTGACCGGCCATAATTTAAATGTTTGGTGAAATCAAATTGGAAAAAACAACAACAGTAGAACTCGGGGCTATGTTTAATAGTGAAAGGAAGAGCATTTCCACACCCACAATGCAAAGGGAACTCAAGGGATTGGGACTGAACAGCTGTGAGGTGGTGAGGCTAATTGGGAAAAAAGGCTACAATTTGCTAGGGATAAAGATTGGACTCTGGAGCAATGGAAGAAGGTCATATGATCTGATGAGACCAGATTTACCCTGTACCAGAGTGATGGGCGCATCAGGGTAAGAAGAGAGTCAGGTGAAGTGATGTACCCATCATGCTTAGTGCCCACTGTATCAGCTTGTGGGGACAGTGCTATGATCTGGGGTTGCTGCAGTTGGTCGGGTTTAGGTTCAGCAACATTATGCGCTCAAAGAATGAGGTCAGCTGACTACCTGAATATACTGAATGACCAGGTTATTACATCAATGGATCTTTTCTTCCCTGATGGCGCGGGCATATTCCAAGATGACAATGCCAGGATTCATCAGGCTCTAACTGTGAAAGAGTGGTTCATAGAGCATGAGACATCATTTTCACTCATTGGTCACCACAGAGTCCAGACCTTAAGCCCATTGAGAATCTTTGGGATGTGTTGGAGAAGGCTTTGCGCAGCGGGCAGACTCTACCATCATCAATGCAAGATCTTGGTGAACAATTAATGCAGAAGCTTATCGACACAATGCCACAGTGAATGCGTACTGTAATAAAAGCTAAAGGCAGTCCAAGAAAATATTAGTGGCTGACCCTTTTTTTTTGGCCAGGCAGTGTATTTTGGGTTTTGTCTCCACCAGCTTTGCACTTGCAGACACTGAAATCTTTGCCGGTTATAGGCTAATTTTCATTCACAGTCCTTGGCAGGTTGATTGTGTAGAACCAGAATAAAACAACAAATTACGGCACAGTTAACCAAACAAAACACAAAATAATAAAAACATGTTCAAAATAGCTCCAACTCAATCTAATAGCTAAATTTGTGGAGTACACAACTAACAGTTGTTCTTTCAACCAATTTACCCACCTGGGCTTTAGATCTCTCCAGCTTGTTCAGAATTTCCCTGGGCATCATTTTTGATTAATGCTCTCCTTGCCCTGGCTGACGGTTTAGGTGGACGGCCATGTCTCTTTCCCTTTTCTCAAGATTTATTGAACAGTGTTTCATGAGATGCTCAGTGCTTGGAATATTTTTTACCATTCAAAGCTTCTTTTAACTTGCATCTTATTCCCTGGCATCGTTCTTAGTCTTCATGATGCTACTTGTTCACTAAACTTCTAAAGATAACTGCTTGGTCTAAACTGTATATAGGGGAATCAGAGTAAGGAGCCACACTTTTAAAGAAAGAAAAAACTTTCTGTCCTCCACTTCCAAATTATCAACTTGTTTGTGTTGGTCTTCTATATAAAAATGCCAATATAGACATTGAAGGTTGTGGAGTTAACGTGGCAAAATATGTAAAGGCTGAAGAGGTATGGACACATTTGTAAACCAATCTAAAAAAATAGAACACTGCATAAAAGTGCAAAAAAAAAATTCCAGTCATTTCAGAAAGTGAAACTCATATAGATATCCAATCATTACACAGAGAGAGATTTATTCCAAGCCTTTTTTTCTTTTTCTTTTTTTCCAGCAGAAAGCCTGCAACCTCCACATCCGTTTTGAACCCCCCCTTCTTCGTGAATTTTCTTCACCTGCTAATAATAGCTGATATAGACTCTGGTTTTCTTCTGGTTATTTATTTTTTTTCTTTTCTTGGTTATTTTCTCTTCCATCCTGCTGGGCAAAGAGTACGGATGGTCCTCCATTTCAACAGAAAGTGGCAAATACAATGATCTACAGTCGTCTTTCCTTGTTTTATATTCCTTCTCCGCTGACAGCACATCTTTATATAGGAAACAGATATGGAAAACACGTATGGCTGACAAGTCTGTCCCCTTTCGGCTACTGAAACCAGAAATGGTGACACAACATGGCGCCTTCCAGTGGGTCCACCAACACCTATGTATTTATAAACAACTAATTCTTAGTTATCAGAACGCTTTCATTTTTAACGTGAGGTTCTTAAACTTTGCCAGAATATGTATTATAAAAGCAATGCTGGATTTTTGCTAATTAAAGACCAAATTTGTTTCACACTGTCCCTTTAAAACATCCTATGTTGATTGGTCTGATATGATATTCTAATTTTCCGAGACACTGAATTTGAGGTTTTCTTTACCTGTAAGCCATAATCATCAAAATTACAAGAAATAACAGCTTGAAATATTTTACTCCTGATGGTACCTGATTAAACCCATATCATTTGTAAATAAAAACCCTTATACTTATATAGGATAGCATTTATTTTTACTATGACTGTATTTACAAAGGGAAATTTCAAGTTTCTAAATTCTGTATATCTTTTCAAATGATCTGTTTCTTTTTTGGGGGCGGGGGGTTGTCTGTTTTTTACAGAAATAGAAAAAATAATGAAATGTTGTTTTTTTTATTTGTGGTATAAAGGCAACAAAACACAAAAAACAAGTACAGTTGCTGGAAAGAGCAAATCAGTTTGTCACCCTAGGTGACTTATTACCCCATAATCAGTAGTATAGGATGACCTCTACATTTTTATATTGAAAGATGTTTTCAGAATCTTCTCATTTTTATGACTACAGCCTGATGCGTGTATTAACCTGTCCAGGCCTCTAACTTTGTTTCTTCTCTTAAGAGACAGACCTGAAATCTTATAGCCGACGCATAGATAAATCATTTTAGTGCTAGGGACCATGTTTTACTACTGCTGTATGTGATCCAGTTCTATAAGCACATTGCTAGCACATTAGTCCTTGTCGCACTTTGAAGGAAAGGTTTGTCTGAATGTGAGCGGAGCAGAAAAGAAGGGAGGGATCCAATGCGTGTTCTTGACCTTTATCTAGTCATCTTTTCAAATCATGCAATTATCTCGGGCCATATAGACAAATAGGACAGTGAAAATATTTTCCTTCTCTGATCTGAAAATACTTGGCGATTGTGACAAGAGAGCATACCATAGTTTAATAGAGAGTAAAACATGTCGGATATGAACCATCTCAGCTGGTTTGATTATCCAACCTCCAAGGCTACTTTCCACTCTGGGATAGAATATGAAACGCCACTTTGTTAAACCACATAAGACGTCTTCATTCACATGTAAGGCATACATCAGTGAAATATGTACTCCACAAAGGGTTTCAAAAGGAATTCAGATGTCAACATTTTCTATGCATTATGCCTGGTTCACACAGCAAAGACTTTAAAATTGTCCGCTGATTTGTCAAAGCCTGAGAGACCCCACACATAACAATAGAAAATCGTAGCTATAACAGGTTTGCTCCTGCACTGTGTTGTCTCCGGTCAAACGACAAGCACAACACACCACACACACATGCAGATTTCACTCAGGAACATTCAGATGTCAGAAATGTCACGTCAAACTTGAGTTCAGAGTAAATTAACATGGATGACGAGGAAGATCAAAGGGCGTAAGTATGTGATCTAATTTTAAGAGAGAGAAAACATTACAAAATGAAAAGGCATTGGTTCAAGGAGTGGAGATAGCATGAATAGGGGCTCTACGTTTGCTACACTTTGGAGGTGACTTGTGTTTTTTTTTTCCTCCGGAGCGGTCCCGATGTTCTTCCAAGCAGACTAGATCCCATTTAATACACCACACACAGCAGGAATATCTTGTAAGACAGCTTCGTTCCAAAAGCTGTAAGGGCTGTCGGCCCCTGCTGAGAGTTGTGTTCTGTTACATGTTACAAATACACTACTAGTAATGCCTGTTTGCACACTCTAATTTCTCAGGGAATGTGTGATTGCACAGCTATTTAAGTGAAGGCTTAAGGTTACTGCACAGAATTTACTGCTGGCATGAGTGGATCATAGAGAATGTTGAGGTATTGATTCATGCCACAAAACAGTAATTCACACCGTTCGCAAAGGGACTGATGTAGGACTTTCTGGACTCTGTACGAGTCTTATCAGACCCTAAAGACTATTTACGTGTGTTAAGCTTCTCAGGAAGTGTGTTTAGTCAGGAATCAACATAATTTATTACATACTGTGACATCTCTGCATTTGGGGCCAGTGGGGCCTGTCCCCACCAGATGTCGTTGTGGAGCTCTATGTTCTCAATAATCATTGGAACATGATCGTTCTTTATAGAGTAATATTGTAAAAAAAGACAGATTTCCTTACCAGTAAAATTCTGAAATAAACCTTTATGTCTATATAGCTCATTCTGCCAGTATACTGACAAGCTCAATAGACTAAATCCTCTTGGGGCGCTCTGATATTGGGGCCGGCCCACCAACGTCTGTTTAAATAATAAACATCTGAAATTGCAGTGCGCATGTCCAACACGCTCTCAGTAGACAGCTGTGGGGCACAAATCCTCTGGCCCCAAGCTTGGATCGTCCAATCAAAATACTTGAATTGCACACGTAGTGTACAATCATCTAGGCAAGGTAAATTTATTTGTACAGCACATTTCAGTACAAGTATAATGCAAAGTGCTTTACATGATTAAATCATTGGAAAATAAAAACGAAATAAAAGCAAGTAAAAAAAAAAAACATAAGAAAATGTAAACCAAAAGCAAATATTAATCTAGTGTTGGTTTTCCTCGCTAGCTCATTGAAGGATTGATGTGAATCTTTTTCTGCTCAATAAATTAACATTTTTAGTGGGACTTCATGTGTAATTTTATGTATAAAAATTAAACTACATGCCAGAGATGCCAGTGTGTGTGTATATATATATATATATATATATATATATATATATATATATATATATATATATATATATATATATATATATATATATATATATATATGGTGTAGAAATATTATGTCTGTTGTGTCTATGTTATCAGTCTCAAAGAAATTTCACCATGGTAAAATTTGATTCAAGTGCCATCCTGATAGTCGGGCCGTGTTGGAAAGGGGACGTTTGGGGCAAAAATGGTGCAAATTATCCTGCTGTGTGAACCCGGCATAAGATGATACTATCAACGGCAGGTGAACGGACGGTCAAACAGACAGATGTGTGTTTCGTTTGTCCCCTGTGTGAGTTGTGGCAAAAAGGTGATTTTCTTTCAACAATAACTTTCTTCCTGCAACTCTTCCGTAAAAGCCTGATTGTAGAATACTATGGAAGCATTATCCCACCTGAGCTGTGGACCTCTGCATCCCGACAGAGTAACAATGGGCCCCTTGACTGCTTCTCCAATGAATGCTCTCCTTGGCTGGCCAGTCAGTTAACGTGAACAGCAATGTCTTGGTAGGTTTGCAGTTGCTGTGCCATTGTCTTCTACTTTCCACATGGATTGAACAGAGAACCATGAGATGTTTAAACCATGGGATATGGTTTCAAACCTCACTTTAAACTTCTCTAAAAATTGTATCCGTGATCTGTCTGATGTATTTTTTGGTATTCATGATGTAGTTTGTTCATTAATGTTCTAACAAACTTCTGTGGCCTTCACAGAACAGCTGGATATATACTGAGAATGCACAGATCACTTTATTTATGAATCAGGCAACTTTAATGGCCAATTGGTTGTTGATTTTATTTATCGTTATCAGATAAAGGAGAAGGGGAATAAATGTGTGCTGCATTTCTGATTATTTGTAAAAAAAAAAATAATAATAATAATAATAATATTTAAAAAATGTTTTCCTACCACTTGACAATAATGTATCAGCTTGTTCTGGTCCATCACATCAAATCATACTAAGACTAATAAGCTAAAAGTGACAAAATGTAATGATTATGCGGTAAATATACTGTAAATAACATCCTCGAAACTATATTTATCAGTAACGAAGGTAATTTAACTTTTTAAATGTTTATCCCCATTTAGCTTTTTAAACCCCCTACAATCACAGCAGTGTCCTTCTGAGTTTTTTTTTTTTTTGCTAGATAAACAGATGAATTGCAAATTTGTACCTAATGCTTCTTTTGAAGCACATTTATTTTTTGTGTTTTGTGTTTGTTATTTTAAAAGTAGCAATAAGTGTTTAATACGATAGACAGGCACATTTATGCACAGTTTACGCACTCAAGGTGGCTCTGAGCAACCTTAGCATTCCCATGAAACCACATTTTGTGCATTTAGAGCATTTTAAATAATTGTTTTCTGTCAGCCCAGCCGTGCGTTGAATCCTTCAGGAATAACTATAATCAGCGCTGATTAAAGAAGTGAGGAAGCTGGAAGCAAACATTAAGAAAAACGGCTTACCTACATCAGCTTGACACTGAGGATAAAACTAGTTAAATGCAGGCTAGTTGGATGGTCAGGAAGCACAACGGTGCATTAGTTTTGACCGTAATGCAAGTTGAAAATAACTTTGATAAGTCATAATAAGCTTGAAACAAATTGAGACATTATGCTTATTAATCTTTACAAGCTGAAGATGTATTACTATGACGAGACTGTCCCACTGCCTTTCTTTTCTCTGCCAGTCATTTCTCCAGGTAATTACGGAAATGATGGCTGCTTTCTCTGCTTTCAACTTCCAGCTGACATCCCAGAGAGAATAGTTGTCCCGGAATGCAAAGTTAATAGCAGCAAATGGGCATTTACGTTTAGTAGCAATGCCTGACTCAGTGCAATAGGGCACAGTGTGTTATTGGCTGATTTCTGCATATTTCTGCAAATATGTATCAGGAAATTGCAAACAAGGTTCCCAAAATGTAATTGATATAATTTTAAACAAGTGTCATGCATATATGCATCTACTGTTAGTTCCACTCAGCTCATAGCTTAATGATAGTTATATAATTTTTAAGGTGCACCATAATTCACAAGTGAGCGTTTGAGAATCTGACTTATAGTTTGGCTTCAGAACTTGGAGGACTGTCGGAATTCATCAAACTTTGATTAATATTTCAAACTCTTCATTTCTCTAGTCAGTTTTTCCATGAAGTTCTAATGATTTAGGTCTCTTCCAGCAAAGAGATATCAGTTTCAGAATTTGAGTTCAGCTGGATATGGGAAGCAGATAACTTTCCAACAATCTAGTACACCTTATAGGTAAACAAAAAAAATGCAGTAATAAAATGTAAATTTTAGCTGTAGCTTCGTTTATTTCGGATTTAGTTTGTTCTTATGCAGTTAATAATCAGGGTTCACCATATGTATGTTATATTATTGGGACAATTCTGCCTCAAGAATTAAATCCTTTTATGTATTTCATGAATGGAACCCCAATATAATAAAAAATGGTTAAAGGTAAACGGGTCTGCTGAAGTAACTTCATTTCAGGGGGGGAGGGGGTGTTTTGAGCAAAGTTTTTGCTTTAATATTTCATTAAATACATGGAAGAAAAGACTTCCCACAGGTTGGGAGTCAATATTGGAGCTTTTCATGAAATACAATGAATTTACACAGCACAAGCAATGGAAATACTTGTATAAAAAATAATTAAACATTTATTTTGCGCTTTTTGTTTTACCTGTTACTTTTTCCGTATTTCACCTATTGAAAGCTTTGTCGCTCATTGGTGGGTGATCTGTTAAAATGGTAGCTTTTGATCAAAATCTGAATAGACTCAGTGCAACATTAATTTGTGTAAATATTTGCCCCTTGGATAAAATCAATAAACACAGCACAAACTGCTGCACGCTCTTCAAACAATGTCGCGTGGGAGCGTTAAACTACCAGGCTTGCTGTAGTGTTAATGTGAGTAAACAGGAACAACGAGAAAAGATTAGATTTCAGCCATAACATTTTATATCTGTCTTTATGGGTAACACCACTACATGAAAGTACCATACAGAGTTTTTTTTTTTATTTTGTGGTAGAAGTTGTTAACTGTTGACAGTTGGCTTAATAATAAATAAATAAAAACACTAAAAAATATTTTGGAATTTCTTATTTTTATGAAATTCAAAGGCATTCCAGTATAAATATTGCTCATTTTAAACATTCATTACTTTTTCTGGGGTGTAAAATGAGGTATAAGAAACAGGTAGTGAAGCAATCGTCTTTCAAAACATAACACCAAGTAATAAGTTTATTAATTTTGAAAAAAAAAACTATATTTCTTTGTTTTAATATACATTTCATATACACATCTTTCTTTGCATTACATCAATCAGTCCTTTCTTATAATTGCTGGCCAAGTTTCCGTATTTTCTCACACTTTATTATATCATGCTGTTTCTAAGGAAAACCTGATCGTTTTTATTGTATACTTTATATCAAAGTAATTAAATGAAACTTTACATCTTTCACATAGAAATTTGTTTTGTTATTTCCATCAATTGTCTTTTTTTCCTCCTGTTAGTTCTGTCTAAAGCCCGTCCATCTCCTTTACCAGCCGGTTCTTACTCAAGACCTTGGAGGACAGATCCAAGTCATTGGTGATGAATAAAGCAGTCATGGGTTCATCGCAGCGCTATGAGATGAAACGGACTTGAACCCAGGACCTTTTTTGCTATGATGCAACAGCGCTAAGAACTGTGGCATCATTCAGCACCACCGTTCAAACTTAAGTCTTGTTCATCCCCTACAACTCAAATGACATATTTGCTTCTCACACCCTGCTCTTTCCCTCAGTCGCTCGTTCATATCCACCTTTCCACTCTTCTCTGTGTGGTCCCATAAATTAGACTTGGCTTTTTGGCCTCTGGATATCCCAAGCGCTCCAGGCACAAGTGTGCCTCTTTACTTGTCATTCACTATCGATGGAGCACAACACTAAAATGCTCCTTATTTAAGGCCAAAGTGAGGTTAACAGAATGCAGATTTGTTCCTAACCACCAGGGAGCTCTAAGCTAGCTTGCCTTGACACGCATGCTCTCACATGTTTGCAAATCTTTATCCCAGCATCCATGGTTTTGTCTTGCTTTGCAGAACCAGACAAGGAGTTTTTGGAAGCATTGCTTTTTTTGGCCTAACATCCATGGAAATGTGCTCTAATGGCCTGCAGCCTCTCTGGGTATCTTTCCACACATAGATTTTGATTGGCAGCCCAGGGGCTCAGGCAGTATTACCACAGTTATCTCACTCCAGCACATCCCAAACAGCACCACCAGAGCTGTCTGTCATGTCGGTTAGTTTGCAACCCACAGACATCAGAACACGGCGATAAAAATGCAAACCTAGGCGGAGCACCGTTTCCACTAAAGAAACGTTAAGAGACATTGTGATATTTATCAAACCTGAGAGGAATAAGTCAAAAGGTGACTCCTCAGAGAAAGTTTCTCAACATGTACAAAGGGGTACTATGTCCTACTTTTAAAATGAAAAAACATTGTTGTGCTGTTTCACATATATAATCCATTGATTTGTTAAAATCGGGTACGTGTGTGTTTATTTTTCCAGTGTAAACAGATAAAATGCGCATTATTACCAGGGATGTTACAATACATCAGGAGACAGAGATGATGCATGAAGATGGGTTCAAAAAATGTGTGTTTTAGAAAGTCTTTTAAAAAGAAAGTTTTTAAAGGATGAGCATTCAGCAAAGAGTAATTCAGCCCAGGGTAAGACTAATCCAAACACTGTTTATTTTTCTTTCTTTTTTTTACAGCCAGAAATGCTGTTCAAATGCTCCATGTCTCTGTGTCACAATTTGAATGAAGGTTTCATAAATTCAGTTTAAACTGTGTTTTAAAGAATGTTCAGTGTGAAGCTATCCAGTTCAGCTTTATTCAGTCGATTTTAAATTTTGAACTAGACATTACCAAACGCAGTCCAGACTTATTAGTGTCAAAGCAGATGGTAACTTTAGCTTTGTTCAAAGTGCTATTTTATCAGTGCTCACAAATCATAACTTGTCTGTCACCATTTCTTTTTTTCTTCCAAGTACTCAACACACTAACCGACTTAAGGTTTGTTGCTAGGTCTGTCAGGCCATGAGCAGTCTTTATTAGTAACTGAAGAACTACTTCCTGTTTTACTTCAAAATAAGAGTCTGAAATACAGATGACAAGTTTGGATTATTGAAAAGCAGGTTAATTTTATGTATTAATGAATTTATTTAGACCTTCAAAAGCCATGTTTTTCTGTACAATGTCCTGCGAACTTAGTGGCATCCCTGGCAAAGATGGACATAAACCTTAAAATAAATGGTCTTGTGGTGACTGGGTGACCCCAAGATGCTGCTCTTTACTGTAGTTCTCTACGTGAGCTTTTTCCCTTCCCTTCCCATCGCCCTCACCCTTTGTAGTTTCAGATAAACTTATGTCCTCATCCAGCTTTGAATGTCACAGTTCCAGCTGCTTTAAACATTGGAATTATTGTTCTGACAATTAATGTGGGCGGATTTAGAGCAGTCTCTATTTTCTGAAGTTTAACACACATCTGCCTTGCGTACCGCATCTACGTGTTTTCTTGTGTTCCCCATTTTGAAGTGCGGGTCGGACCATTAGCCCTGTGTGACATCAGTTTATACCTCAGGCAAAAACAGAGTTTAAGAGATTACAAGTTAAAAGGTAATTTATGCACCGGTCAAGTTAAAAAGTAGAGTATGATTTTAAAAAGAAATAAGATCAGTTTCATGTATTATATAGATATTTTTTGGGATCCAATAAAAAAATTTCCAATTAAATTTCTGTTAAAATCTTGATTTGATAGATTTTCTTTTTTTACTTTTAGATTATGCTACTGCAAATCACAAAGGGGTTTATTTTTAGGCTTTATATGCAGCCTGGGGTGCCAATACTTTTACAGGGCAGTGTATTCATTAAAAATAACAGTTGTAGTTTCTCTTTGCCTCCACGTGTTTCTTTCAGACTCTCATGGGATGGACCTGTTTGCAGTCGCGGTCCATGAGTTCGGTCATGCCATCGGACTGGTCCATACCTCGGCTATGGAGTCCATCATGAGACCTTACTACCAAGGACCTGTGGGAGACCCTCTGAAATACGATCTACCCTATGAGGATAAAGTCCGTGTCTGGCAGCTCTATGGTGAAAGAAAATACCTCCATTCTCTCCCTGTTTGTGTGTATTGGTTTGTGTGGAAAGAGAGTATTGACTCCTGTGGGGTGAGGTTATTGATTAATGAGAACATGGATGGAGTTAATTGGAACTCTTTATGGTATATGACCTTATCATACCATTCCCTGCTATGGGGAGGACTGCAATAGAGAGAATAATGATCATGAAAGGCTGCATAAAAGGTGGGAAAGAACATTGAAGGACAAGGCTGCTGAGATGGATGATTGCGTTTAAATTAGGGAAATTAAAGATAAACACAAGCACGAAGACAAGCCCGACAAACATTGTTGCTGCAAATTGATTGCAAAGAGTAAAAAAAAAAAAAACTGTCATGTTTTTTTCATTGTATTTAAATGTAATGAATGGACCAGACATTTCTTTATTTTTAAACAGCTGTGTTGTCTCTCTCTCTGGAATATCCATCTGAAATCTGCAGGTGTCAGAGACTCGGTGTCCCACACGAATCAGCCAGGCAGCCCGTCTCAGACACCTGAGCCCCCGGTCCTTCTGGACCTTCCTGAAAACAGATCCACGTTCCTGTAAGTGAGAGACAAGTTGCATACTTGTAGTTAACTGCAAAAGCCTAAGAAAATTGATAATGAGATCATCTACTTAAATGTCTTCAACTTGCATAGGTTCCTATTATTCCCTTTACTAACCAACTCAGGCTAAAGTATCTTGAAGCCTCTCTGTTTTTTGTTTTTTTGTCTACTAGCTACATCCATCCATTCCCCATCGTTTATATATCTGCTAAAGAAAAACATCTGCTCAGCATGATTCTGCCACCACTATGTCTTATTGTAGGGATTTTTATGCACACGTATACATGCATATTTTGTTAAATTTTAAAACTCCCTTCTCAGTTGCACGTTTCTGGTTACACTGGATTTTTAAAAGGGGTGTCAAAGTAAGAGAAGCTGAGCACAAATACTAAACTTTTTTAGATTTTGGTTTATAACGATAGCTGAAACCTAGAAAAAAAAATTTCATGTATGCTGTACTTGGTGTCAGTGTGTCACACAAGATCTAAATTTAATACGATTGAGCTTTGTGGTTATGACATGATAAAAAATGTGAAAAGGCTTTTGCCAAATACTTTTGCAAGGCACTATAAGCCATTACTGTAGGGAATCCAAACCCCCTCTAATGGCACTAAAGGAGTTTAATGATTGACTGAAGCATGCCATTAAATTGTCAGATTTAGGGATTCTTCATCTTATGAGCTGAAGGAAAAATTAGAATGCTCGCATATGTCAGGGCAATGTGCTCCTACGAACAGCTAATGGGGTATCATTGCTAATTTCACTTTCCAAAATTTTCTGACCATCTGGGCATTAACTCATCGTTTAGCTTCAGGGCCAAATGATGAGTTAAGTCTTGAGAGGAGGGAACGTTCCAGTAGAAAGGTTCAGAAATAACCAATGAAGCATAAAATGATTGGTGAATGTGTATTAGTGGAGATGAAACTAAATGAACAGGACAGATTCCATTAAGACGTTTTTTTTTTTTTTTTTTAAATGAAATAGTTCAGTAGAAAATTTTACTTAAGCATCCTACATAGGGTACATCAGAGTCACGATCAGCAGACGAGTGACTCGGCCCTACCGAATATGTTGTCTTGGCTGAACAGAAGAGTGATATGGAGCATTTTAAAGTCTTTTGTTGAATGACATTTTTGTTATATTACACCAGATTGCATTGTAAAACTATGTATGTGCCTTACATTTTTCTGAATGTTAAATGTTACAGTCGCTGACCTTTATGCATTTTATTGTGAATTTATGTGAAAGACCAACAAAAATGGTGAGGTACGAAAAAAAAAAATACATGCTTGAGTTCAACATTTGAATTGTGTGATGTATATTTGTATTCTGTGCCTTTACTCTGATGCCCTTAAAAATCCAGTGCAGGCAAATGTCCTCTAATCATTAAATAGTGTCCACCTGTGTGGAATTTAAATACAGCTGATCTGCTAAGAGTTCAGATGTTTGCTAGAGATTATTAATGAACAAACAGCATCGTAATGATGAAGGGTCACAGCAGACTGGTCAGGGATAAGGTTCTGGAGAAGTTTAAAGCAGGCCGTGTAATAAAACAATATCACAAGCTTTGAATATCTACTACTCTGCCCACCTCTGAATGCGGTCCTGAAAAGACAGCCTGTTTGAGGTTGCAACATGGAGGCCTGGCTTTCAGCAGGACAGTCACCCCAAGCCTGCAGCCAGAGCTACAATAGAGTGCTTTAGATCAAAGCATATTCATGTGTAAGAAGGGTCCCGTCAAAGTCCAGACTGACATTCAGCGGAGAATCTGTAGCAGGACTTGAAAATCCCACATCACAGACACTCTCCAAGCAGTCTGACTGAGGTGTGGCTTTAATGCAAAGAATCTGCTGTTGATGTGTGGCTCTATATATGATAGATAAAGAGTTGAGGGGATAGAAAAATGCAAAACACCCTTTTCAGTTCTGTAAAAAAAGAAGGAAAAGTTTGTCTATTTTCTTCCATTTTATAAAATACACAACTTTGTTTTGGTCTGTCATACAAATCATACATCAACGTTCTTGGCTGTAAAAAGTTCAAGGTGTGTGATTACTTTTGCAAAGCCCTGTACCATACCTTCAGGCGCCAATTTTGCATATTTGTCACTAGATACAATGTCTCTCAGGCAGCTTTAGCCAGAGCTGTTCTAGAATGCAGAAAGAATCTCATTTCTTATCTTTGGAGGCTGTTCCCAACTAATGAAATGCAACGTCTTGTGTTTATGCATTACCTAAGGACCACAATACGCTGCGCGAAGACTTCCAATTGGGTAGCAGCGTGTTTGGCCATGTAAATTCGGGAGCATACTTGACCACAATGTGTTCTCTTAGCAGCAGATAGCTTACGTAGATGTGAGTGATGGAAAAAGAAATGACTTCTGAATTAATTCACATGCAAATAGCCCTAAATGGAAGCTGGTTAACATGCTTTACATTCCTGTCACTGAGTAATGGCGTTACCCTCCTTGAAATAACCTTGTTTGTTGTTGTTGACATGAAGCACATTTATAATCCGAGTAAACAATACGTTAACCTTCATTGTATCATGATGCTGAACAAATTAAAAGTAATGAATAACGTCTAAATATTCTTAACTCCACATCTGTTCTATACACTTCAGATAAAAAAAATAAAACAAGAACAGGCATGGCTATGAAGATAAATCTCCTTTACAGTGTATCACGAAACGTTTACTAGAAAATCCATCCGTATTTGAGAAAATTAGAATTATGGTGTATGATGGACGATGAAAGCGTTCACAGGAGGCATGAAACACAATAATTCCTGAAGATTCTTTAGATAAATGTTGGTTTTAGAAACTAACTTTTGTTCGTTTAGGAAAAAATTCCACATGGCTGAATGTGGATACAGAAACAGCAGAAAGGGCTGGGCTTACCTGTTACATCATACAATGCATTTTACACCTTAAATCAGTTTTACACCGTAAAGAGGCTAAATATTTAGCATGTTGGTATCCAAAAGCATCATTTTTGCTACAAGTCCTGCTTCTAATCCATCTAAAAATCTGTGGCGAGAGTTCAGTGAGGAGAGCTGCAGCCTACACCTGTGAGAAGGAAGCCAATCGATCTTAAATGGCTGCAGCAGTTTGTGCAAAGCGACGGTCAAAGCTATGAACTGAGAAATCTTATGAAGGCTTAAAAGGACTTTGCTGAGTCTTCGAATGTGTGCAACAAAAAGGTTTAAGTTAGAGTTGTAGGACGTTCGCTCCAACAGTCTTTCTTCTGTTCGTTCTTTCCAACCCTCCTCCGTTTATTCTCACTTTGTCTCCTTTGCTCTTTCCTTCTCTGTTTTAACCCATTTTCTTCTCCTCCAATCCCCTCTCTCTTTCTTTGCTTTCACCTTCCTTCTTCCTTCAGTCTTTTGTCCTCTCCTCCTTTCTATCATGTGGTCATCCTCTCTTTCCATCGTTCAGCATTTCATTCTCTTTCTCCCCTTCACTATTTCAACTTCTCTCCGTCACACTTTCAAGCTTTCAATGGTTCCTTCAATATTTAACCTATCTCTTATATCCTTTCTCCTTAAGCTTGTTTCCATTCTCTACTTCCTCCTCTCTTCTTCTCCTTTATCCTTTCATCCTGTCTTTTACTGTTTCCCATGTTATTTTTTTCCTTCCTCCCTTCCTTCCTTCATTCCTCCCTGCCTCCCTCCTTCCTTCTTTCCTTCCTTCCTCCCTCCCTCCCTCCCTCCTTCATTCCTTCCTTCCTCCCTCCTTCCTTCCTCCCTGCTGCCTTCCTTCCTCCCTGCCTCCCTCCCTCCCTCCTTCCTTCCTCCCCCCTCCTTCCTTCCTTCCTTCCTGCCTCCTTCCTTCCTCCCTGCATCCCTCCATCCTTCCTTCCTTCCTTCCTCCCTCCCTCGCTCCCTCCCTCCTTCGCTCTTGCATTTCTTCCTTCTTTCACTCTTTCATCCTTTTTCTTCCCTTGCATCCTCATGCTGACGGATAAATACACATGGATTTCAACAACACTGGCCATAACTCTGACCTCATGAGCCACACGATGAAACACGGTGTCGGCAGCATCATGCCGTGGGGTTGCTTGCTTCAGGAGAGACAAGAAAGCTGGCCAGAGTTGAGGGAAAGATAAACAAAGCCACATTCAAACCAATCCTGCTTGATTCACTCTCTCACTTTCTTTCACTGTTTAATTTTTTCTCTTCCTTCATTTCCTCGCTCCTTTCTTTCTTTCTTTCTAAGCCATTTTCATTCTGTTCCTATTTGAAACTATATTGTCAGTGTCTGCTCTCCTCTGTATGAGCAAGCGCGAAGGTTAATTATTCATTTGGTCCAGTTTTTGTTAATTAATGAATCATCAGTGGGCAAGTTATTTGTCGTTATGTGCCATTTTGTGATCCATTATAATTTTGTATTATTAAGATGTGTATTTAAGCATGCCCGCCGTATTAAATTAATGATTTAAAACGGTTCAGGCTCCTTGAGGAATAATCAGCCGGTGTTCTGAAATACATCGATGAAGGGCCCAACACGGTTAATCAAAGACTTTGCAACATAATAAACGTTGACAGGGAATACAGGTCACCTTCTACTCCAGTCTGCATCATTGCTTCCGTCCGTCCGTCCGTCCGTCCGTTGTCTTCCGCTTATCCGGGGTCGGGTCGCGGGGGTAGCAGCTTCAGTAGGGAGGCCCAGACGTCCCTCTCCCCAGCCACTTGGGCCAGCTCCTCAGGAGGAACCCCAAGGCGTTCCCAGGCCAGCCGGGAGACATAGTCCCTCCAGCGTGTCCTGGGTCTTCCCCTGGGCCTCCTCCCGGTGGGACGTGCCTGGAACACCTCTCCAGGGAGGCGTCATTGCTTCATGTATGGCAAAAGTTAGGATTCAGAATGGTAACAAATGTTAGAAATTAAATTCTCTTGATAATACGACGACCGTCAGACACACAGAGAAGCAGCAGTGGTACTGATGGCTTCATCATTAGCAGACTGACGCATCAGTGCTCAGAATCACTTACTAATGGAAGACCATGTTGCAGCATATTACCTCATATTTAGCCCATTCAACTGAAAGAGACTGAACCAGTTTTCTCACATCAGTGCAATTGCACCTTATTTGGCTTACATGTATGCAAATGGAACTTAACTCATTTAGTTAAATAACTTTGCGGCCTTTAAATCTGTCACACTATTGCGTATCTGTTTTGCTTTTTGTTTGACAACACCCTGCTTTGAGTAAATAGCGTTGTATTGTAAAATATGCAATTTAATCTCTGGCTAAGGCAGACTGCCAAGGATATATTGGACATGATTTAGAACTGCTATGTGGCATGATCATCCCAACTAAGTGATGAAATATATGAGCGCCACAATTTACGCAAGTGCAACACAAATGTTGCAGCACTGACCCGATAACTAGGTTGTGTAACGTCCTGTTTGCATGGAGGAAGGTCCACTTGCTTTTGAAATGCTGAACACTTGAAGTGGCTGGCACACCAGGGGAGGTTCTGTGATTTTCTTATTAATTCGGCTATAATTAATGTAACCCTCTCAGTTCGGGGAGCTGACAAACTGCGTATTGAACATTCAAGTCCTCAGCCCAAGATGGTCAGGTGATCGTTAAATATAGAAGGAAGGCGTTTTAATGATTCCACCTCTGCAAAAGGTAACTAACTACATCCCTCTGTGTTTTACGCCTTTCTTCATGTTGCACACAAGAACCTTATAACACCGGGCCGAGCATGTTCCAACTAAAACAGAATGGAAGCACAAAGAACAGAAACACATCAAAGATGCCCTCCAAACCTGTGGGTACCTTAACTGGGCTTTTGTCAAATCAGCAAGAAAATCCAAAAGAAACGCTGCAGAACATAATGGTGAGGAGAATAAACGCAAAAACATCGTCATCCCATATGTTGCTGGAGTCTCTGAAAAACTCAAGAGGATTTTCTCCAAACACAAAATCCCAGTACATTTCAGACCTAACAGGACCGTCAGACGGAGGCTGGTGCATCCCAAGGACAAAACCCCCAAACCTAAGATGAGCGGAGTGGTGTGTGCAGTTCAGTGCAGTGAGGAATGTTCTGATCTTTATATTGGAGAAAGCAAACAACCTCTCCACAGACGCATGGCTCAACACAGGAGAGCTACCTCCTCAGGACAAGACTCTGCTGTCCACCTACACCTTAAGGACAAAGGACACTCTTTTGAGTGAACATTTTGGACAAAGAAGACAGATGGTTTGAAAGGGGTGTGAAGGAAGCCATCTACGTAAAGAGAGAAAAACCAACCTTAAACAGAGGAGGAGGACTTAGGTTCCAACTCCCAAAACGTACAATACAGCTATTGATTCCTTCCAATCTTCACCTCAATTCTCACCTCCCTTAAACCAGGCCAATAACGACCCTAACGACTCTCCACTGCAGAGGCGTGGACCAGTTTCGGTTCAATTTGCATGTTATTTAAGCCATAACAAGGCCTTTGTTGGGCAGTAATATAAAGCTTGCATCTCCACACTACTCCAGAAATTTTGAATTGAGAAAGCTTTCTGGATAGGAAGCGAAACATCTTCAAACTTCGGAAGAAGTCCAGTTGTTTTGTTTTTTAACTTTTTTGGAATGACCATGACCTGGATGACTGAGAATCTTCACCAGCAAAACATAAAGCTATTTTTGCTCCTATTACCTTGAAGAATAATTTAAAGAACAGGGTCTCTAATATGTATTTTTCATTGGTTTGGCTTCTTTCTCACAAGCCTGTTGCTTGATGAAACAATTTTGCATACTTTTTTTATATGAAACAAAATAATTCTTTCCATAAGATGCTGTGCTATGTGGCAAAATACATTTTATTCCTTACTTTTACTAATAAACAAAACAGCTTTAAAAACTCCTAATGTATTGAGGGTTATGTATATATATATATATATATATATATATATATATATATATATATATATATATATATATATATATACTTGTTTGTTTTCTTTATAGTTTCTGTTTTGTAATTCTTATTGTTAAGTGGTTTTTCATAACCTTAGTCAATTCTCCCAACTTCTGAAATCTCTTTTTCCAGGCCATTCCCCCTATTTCATACCAACGCGTTGCCATTTTGTCCTAACCTACTTCCATTTCCTACCCATGTACAGTACTTCGACTACATGTAACCATTTTGTATCAGTTAGTTTCTCTGGTTAATTTAATATTTGAATGAATTATGGAAATAAATAATTACGAACTCCTTAAATCTCACAGGAGATGTAAGAAGTTTGTAGATTACTGAAGGCTCTCTATTACATCCTATTTCCATTGATTGTGGTTCTGGATTCAGACCATTTTAACTTGACAAAATATTACAGATTCCTGTTACATATTTATCAGTCACATAACCAGATTTCCTTACAAAATATCAGTTGATTAAAGGAAATTACTTTTAATCATCTGTTGTTTCTGTTTTTTTTTGTCTGTTTAGTGCTCCTCAGTTATTGTTTTGTCCTTTTAGTTACTTATTATCATAATCCCTCTGTTTTTCTCAGATTGACACAAGACGCTCCAGACAGGTGCAGCAGTCACTTTGATGCTGTGGCCCAAATACGAGGAGAGGCTTTCTTCTTTAAAGGTAACTAAAGTGGGGCAGGGGTCAGGTGGATTTTATCTTGTTTCCATTATTATCTATCTATTTATCAGAGATATAACTGATGTTATATATTTCACTTATCTAAAATGAATTGCATTGTAGATTAATAGGTCGGTATTGCATCTGACAGTTTATACCACCATGTGTTTCTTATATGCTATTTAATAAATGTTGAAGTGAAATATCCAGAAAAGGTTGCTGAGATGCAACAGGAAGAAAACAAGTGTCAGGACCAAGCTGCTATTATTGCATGCAAGAGAAGGATTCTAGGATATAAATGAATCATAAATATGAATCTATATGATAAAGTTGATGACAGCAGTTTTAATGAGAATCCGTCTGTTTTTGCTTTAATTTCCATGACTAGCCATTTTAAGTATTTTTGTTGTTCTCTTGTGATGAATAAAGGAGATGGAGGAATACAAATGTACGTTTCCATCAGGTACTTCTTTTTAAAAAATACAGGATTGAAAAACAAAATAACAAAGATCCAAAGACTAATTCCCGTGTGACACCCAGAGATGGATTATAATGCAATTGGCCTGTCAGGGCAAAGCGATGAAAGTTTCTGCTAGACTCTAAACACATCAAACCAAAACCTGTTAAATTTCCTGTTAAATTCATTTTTATTCAATGTAGGTTGTAAGCTTTTAATTCCCACTGGTAGTCTGCAAGAAAAAAAAGGTAACCACAGCTTTCAGACAGTGAAGTATGAAAGGATCGGTGAAGGCAGCAGCGGGTGATAGGTTGTGGGTCTGGGGGGCAGAAATACTTGAGGTAAAAAAAAAAAACAAGCATTTACTTATAAAGAATGGAAAAAGACTAACAGAGATGCTGAGTGACTGTGCTGGCACGGCGCGGCAGAAAGAGACCCATATTACCAGCATGGCTGAATGGATCGGACTTGCAGGTGAAGCCAATCACTCACACGCCAGGATGGCGCCTGAAAATTAAGCAGAAGGGGGAAAACGGAGAGAGCAAATTCCCCAGCCAGGGGAGCAAGAAGCTGGCAGGCATGACTGTACACCCACTCCAACAAATGCCTTCTGGCGCAAAATACCAGGGTTACAGCAATAAAAATCACTATGGGAAGGTTCGGGCATCTTTTGGGACGAGACCATCACTTTCCTGGGCCATACGTCTCTTCCATTTCACCAAGCATGCAAGGCTGTGATTAGGAGCTCCACCGAGTGTCCGTGACGTTGCTTGATGAGAGAGCAGAAACACGGGAACTAATAGAGACAGGTTTGAGTTGAGACTCATTAAAGAAGGGATGACTGCGAAGACGAAAGGGCAACTCAAGGCAGAAGGCTCATCTCTAATTACTAGGAGAGAACGCTAAGTAGCAAGTCTTTTGATGTCAGTCAATCTTTTTAAAGGTAACAGACTCAGTTGCTCGTGAAAGTATTCATACCCCTTGAACCTTTTCACATTTTGTCATGTTATAAAACCTCGGCAGAATAATGCATAGTTGAGCTGCAGTGTCTTTAGCTGATTGCGTAAATAAAGACTGACTTTTTTTTGCATATTCTCAAAAATCAGTCAGAGTGAATGGAGAGAGTCTCTGAACATCAATTTTCAAGTCATGCCACAGATTCTTGGATTTTAGGTACCATTTCATTGTAGCTATGGCTTCATGTTTGGGATTATAGTCCTCCAAAACTACACACATTCATTGCCTCCAGGCAATGGGGCTAAATGCAAATGCACGCCACAATTGACTGAATTTATTTGCAAACAATTTTTTTGTACAAATTATGTATAAATTTGTGTTGGTCTATCACATGAAATCCTAATATAATGCAGCTAAATGCATTGAAGTTGCTGGTGTTGCTTTGTCCGGGGCACAGAGGGCATGTTCTGTGCTGCACTGGGCTCCTTTGAGCCCTGCAGTAACCCCCCGCAGGCCAGCTTCTACTTCCTGATTGGTCCTCCTCTTTAGTTTGAGGTTATTTGCCTGAGGATATGCTCATACAAGCTCATAAGAAGGTACAAAATACTTCAACACTGTGAGTGGATGTTGGACAGGCACCACTGTTTAACTAAGAGGTCAACAGTTTATTCAGCTGATGAATAATTATTACCAGAACCGCCGAAAGGATTGAATTTTACCCCTGTCCGTGCGGCATTATTAATGAAAAATTGTGGCATGTATAAAGGCAGCATTTGCCTTGTGTTTAGCTGTTTTTAACTAATGACAAGGAAAAGACTTGACAAAAATACAATTAATTATGTATGGGCTATTTATTTCACCATGCACCTAAAACCTTTACATCTCAGATTTAAAATGTCAATAATTACCACAGTCGGCTTTTACAAACAAGCTGACATGTATGCCTTGTATGCCTTAACCTTCAGCTGTGAGCAGCTGTTTGATATCTTAGTTTCCCTTTTGTTTTAACATTTTTTAACATAATCTATGATCCTTAATCACCCCAGACCTTTAATTCTGTAAATGTGTCTTTTTTAGCGATCATCCTATACATTCACCATTCAGTGCTGCAAGATAACAGCAGGATTTCACCATAGAAACCTGACTTAATTAGTTCAATTACATTTAGATTGTTTTGCTGCTCAGACTTTAAAATAAAGTTTACTTTGATGAAAGTGGGGGACTTTGCTCAGAGTATGCAGAAGGGTCAGCTGTATTTAGATTTGTATTCTGACTCTTCCTTTCTTTGAATTTTTATTTGGACCATTTGTCTTGATTAGATAGCACCACAAACTGAGCCGGCGAATGTAATCGGAATTGCTTCCCCTTATAAACCACTCTCAGATGTTGTGATTGGCCTATTTTCCAACAAGATGAAAGAAGGCGGCATCCATCTGCTGTGAGAGAGCTCTGTCCAGTGTCGCAATTTAGAGAGAATATGTGTTTGTCTGCTTGTCTTGAAGATGTTCGAAGAGGTTAAAGGTGTAACTCCTCAGGCTTTAGTTGGATTGTAGAAGAAGGAAACAAATAGCAAGAGTGAGGAGAAGTAAAAAAAAAAAAAAAAAAGCATGAAGAAGATAAAGAGTAAAAGACTGAAGCGGACATGTTGGAGGGGACAAAGTGCCACCCAGAGTGATCGGTAGGTGCGAGTCTTAGGGATGGTACCACAGGCTGAAACACCATTAAATTATGTTGAGAATTATGGAAGCAGGGTGTAAGTCACATTTCTTCATATTTAGAACTTGGTAAGATGTGTCTTTTGGAAAACCAACATACATGGCGAGATAAACAGTGTGACAGCATAATGCTAAACCAGTGAGCAGTATTCTCTGCCAAACTTAGAACAATAATTAATACCAGATAATTGGTAAATTCTTTAAGTTTCTTCTGCTATCCTTGCCATATTTTGTTTGTTTCCGGAACACAGACTTTATTTGTTGGGTTTTGTTGTTTTGTCAGGTTAGATAAAAGTGGCCAAAAGTAAATTCAGCACAGCCCGCATACCGTTTAGTAACATTCCCCCAAACAGAACATGCCTTTTTCTTTTAACAAGCTCTAACCCAGCCTCTTCTGGTTCCTGTAGGGAAGTACTTTTGGAGACTAACGAGAGAAAAGCACCTGGTGTCTCTCCGTCCTGCTCACATTCATCGCTTCTGGAGGGGGCTTCCTCCCAATCTGGACAGCGTGGACGCTGTCTATGAGAGGCCCGGGGACCACAAAATAGTATTTTTCAAAGGTGAATATTTAATCCTGATCCAAAGTGACACCTGACTTCCATTTTCTATCATGGCTTGCCTGTAGGTTAAATAAAATAAAGGTAAATGTGTGATTGAATTCTTTAATTGCAATGTTTGTGCTGAAACCTCAGGTCAAAGGTATTGGGTATTCAAAGACAATAATGTCGAGGAGGGTTACCCCCGTCCAATCAGCGACTTCGGCCTGCCTGTGGAGGACGTGGATGCAGCATTTGTTTGGTTGCACAACGACAAAACCTACTTCTTCAAAGATAACCACTACTGGCGCTATGATGACCACTTGCGGCACATGGACCTTGGCTTCCCCAAAGAGACCACGCTTTGGAAGGGGCTGCCTCTACAGCTGGATGATGCCATGAGGTGGTCTGATGGTGAGAAGCCAGAAAAGAGTCACTTTTCATTGATATACTTTAAAGTGGGTAAAGTAGAGGTTTTTTCATGCTATGCATTTAATACTATGGAATATCATGGAAAAGTTCATTCATTCATTTTAGTAGCTCAATTCTCAAAGTAAAACAGGTTATAGGGATTAATTACACACAGGCTTATGCTTTCATTCCTTTATCTCTGTTAATTGCGAGGATTTTCCGCTTACAGCTGATGAAAACACGTTTAAGATTGGAATATTCCAGCAGACCACAAAAACAACACCATAGACAGACAGACACTCATCTTCTCATTCAGTGGCTTGTCTTTATTTTTCCTGCTACCTCCTTCAAGACAGTTGGCAGACCATTTCAGGTGACTAACCTCGTGAAGCTCATTGAGGGGAGAACAAAAGTGACCAAAGCAGTAATCAAAACATATGTTTGATGAGATTATTGGTGTTTGAAGCCATCCACAGCTATAGCTCTGGATAGGTTATAGCAGCATAAAAAGGCACTCCCAGTTTTTTTTTAAAAAAGAATTAAAAATGTTCATCTAGTTTTTATTACTATCGTTTGTAGAGTAGTTTTAAGTTTTAGCAAGTATAAATGCCATGGCTTTTTTTTTTCGTTCCGATGGGCGTCTCTCCATCAGGATTTTCTTTTTCTCCAATATGGATCAGAGTCATTTTAAAGTAGACGTGTATTAAAATTTATCGCATATACAGTGCCGTGAAATGGTATTCGCCAACTTACAAATTTTATGTTTTTGCTTCTTTGTCACATTTACATGTCTCAGGTCAAAACAAATAACCTGAGTAACCAAGCTGGCCCAGTCACAGTTAATTCATGATCTAACAATGGGTGCAATCACATTTCACACAGAGCCAAGTTTGGGTTGATAGCAATGTCCCCCTTAATTCATGAAATTCTAGTTTAAAGCCTTTTCTTTGTATTTACTCAAATTATCTTTGACATAAAACATTTTGGTTTGACCAACAAAAATAGAAGATGTGCAAATGCAAATTCTGAAAACGCTTTTTCAAAGCATTGGAGAACCTGATGAGTTTTAAGTATCGTGTCCCGATAACGAAAAGCGGTTTAACTTGCTTTCCAACATGATTTTAAATCTTCTACTTACTCTTTAGTGGGGGATACTAAGCTGGAAGACTAATTAAAATACAAATTTCCATTCGGAACTCTGTTTAAAGAGCTCAATTTGGCTCCCAAAGAACCCAGTGAAAACCAGTGGAGAAATTAAAACTAAGTTTAACGAGCAGTCAGAAACAACACATTTTATTACAGGACAGGGCATAATATGTGGTAGAGATTTTGGCCACAGTTGTTGGCAGATCAATTCTGCATTAAATCCAAAGCAGATTCATTCTTTTAACATTTTGGACTTTTTACTTGAAAGCCAGTTCACCTTTACTAACGGCAGCATTGTTCTGTATTATATCATTTATTAGTGCATTCTTGAACAAACAGCAGTTATTGTATAAGCTCCTGGAAAAGATGAGGTGGCTACATGCGCCGCCGCAGAAGCTATAAAACATGCTGCGGTATTGGAAACTAAAATGTCTCGACTATAAACCTTTTAGAAAACTAGCTGCTAAAGTTTAAAGACTGAAAACTTTTTTTTTTCAAATACACTTGGTCAGTGTAGCACACAGGGTTCATAAGACAGACGTCTCATATTGCCAACAAGAGCTTTAGCCTTTCCACCATAAAAACAGTAAAACTCTCTAGAGTCATGAATCCGCAAGGTGCCACTTTGAGCTCAGTGGTCTCACAGAGAGCACATTTGTTAAAAAAAATCTAACAATGGGGTGACAGGTTCTCCAGTGTAATCAAAGGGATGAGACAGAGAGCACTTCTTTAGCCTTAACCCCTGCACACAGTTGAGTCCATCATAATCTGCTCCTCCAGATCCATCTTCTGATGCTACAACGGGAATAAAGAAAAGCTTGTTTCAGACTGCTGTGTCACCGGAGCAAGACAAAAGGCTATAAAAGTAACAGCTGATTTTACTTGGTGGCTACCCACTTGTATCAGCGCAGTTCAGCCCTCACACTCTTAGGCAGGCCCTTTCATCATAATCACAGCTTCCACCCACACAGGCAAACATCAATACAAACGTCCTTATTCTACATTGGGCTGATTTAAGATGGTATGGAAATTATAGGTTCTGTATTATGTTTTTTGTTCTTTTTTTTTACATTCATATCAGCAAGTTCCTGTTGTTATAAATTGTATTTGAAGCATTGCTATTAAAATTCGGTCCTCTAATTTCCGCCCTCCTTTGTACAATTGCGTGTCATTGTGATGATGGCACACTATGTTGTTTATTCTGGCTGCAAATGTAATAACTGCTATTAGGCTGGCCGGGTCAACTTTTTTTTTCCCCATGCAATAATGAATCAGGTGACTATTTTCATTTTGTATTTATTTATTTAACCTTTTGTTAACCAGACGAGATGATTGAGAACTAGTTCTCATTTGAACACCAACGTGGGCTAGAGGCAGCAGTGAAAGCGAATAGCACAAACATAATAATTTACAAAACAAGCTTATAATACGGAGAGGTTGCCATGTTCTGGCCCGTCTGTCTGCTGGCTGCCACTCATCCTGCATCGCTACATTCAAGATCATCTAGTGCATCTGTGATCCTCCTCCCTTATCAGCTCAATCAAGCGCATCTCCTTCACCTGTTAATCTGCCTGTACCGTATGTACTTCAGCAGGCAGACTGCACATGAGGTATGAAGAAGGTTTTTGGAGGCCTTCCTGCAGATTATGTCACCGTAACCTAGAACTGGAGGGGTTGACGTGTTGACCAGGGTGTGTTGAAAGGTAATATATTACAACACAAGAAACTGATTACAATTACTACTTGTAGTATGCAAAGACTTATTCCGTAGTACAACTTCTCAGATAGCTGTTACTTACCGGAGCGCACTGAACACATCAGTGTTATTGAGATATATTATGTTGTTCTTCGGATTTCTTTCACAGACTAAATCTTTATTAAAATATTTTTTTAGAGGTTCCAGTGTTTCAGACAAAGGTTTGCGAATACAGTTGTGATGTTTAAGACTCCAAACACCCCCCCTCCCCCGTCTTTGTTCCGGGCAGAAAATTAGCATTCTTATTAAAATGATTGTAAGTTTTATTGCCATGCAAAAACGGAAGGACAGTCTAGCTTGCAATTTCTTTTAATCCCATTTCCGTCGTGATTTGGTTAAGGACCCAGGCGCAGATGCAGCCAAAAATGATTTAATAAAGGTTTAAAAAAAAAAGACTTACAGAGATGAATCAGTCCAGGAACTCAAGAAAAACACAGCCAGGAGAATTCGGGTAGGGAACCTTGAATTGAGCAGATGAACCAGCCCTAAGAGAAAGGAAGCCAGGAGTATAAATACACGGGCTGGAGTGAGCTGATGAGAGGGAAGCCAGGTGATGAGGCAGAGGTAATCGGGAAATGGTGTGATCAATGACGGTAGGGAGAGAGTAACGGGATGGCAGGGGACAAGGAGTAAGACAGAACCTAACCAGAATGCAAAACCTGCACTGGATAAGGAGACACTAACAAACAAACAACTGAAAACAAAAGACAAGCATGCAAACAAAGAGCTAACAGGGACAAGAGTACAGTAGCTAAATCCATAAAACAATGCAAAACTAAAGAAAGCATGATCCCAAAAAATAACTAAGTTCAAATACAAACACCTAAGGAGCATGACAATTTCCAATTTCCAAATCAACGGGGTGGTTTGGAAATATATTGAACAAATTCAGTTCAATTTTATTTATTTATTTTTAACAGTGCTGATTCGTGCATTAATTAATCCCCAAAGAAGAACCATGTCATATTTGACAGGTGGTCTGGCTCTTGAGGTAAGAGCAAAGAAAAAGAGCTGCAGGGAGAAGAGAGCTTGAGATGATTAAGAGGAACCTGTTTCTATGTTAATGTAAAGGAGAATTGGTAGTCGTCATAGCTTTTAAAAGTCTAAATAAATCTGAACAGAAAAGTAAGAGAATGACAAATAAAATTAAAACCGCAAGCGGTGATGATCGGCCCTCGCAGCCAAGCGCCGCTCTGGCCTAAGGGCCACCGCTAGGGTACGCGCACCTCCCGCCGCCAGCCACCGCAGAAGCTGTCATGCATTTTCCTCACCCGTCTACCATGCCATACACACGTATGCGTTGGGCAGCGCTCCCCCACGACTCACAAAAAATCTGGTGCAGATCGGTCGATGCACCGAGGAGACACAGCCGTTGAATAATAAAAATGCATTTGGCCACCGGGCCGGACTAAATCGTTCGGCGGGCCAGATCCGGCCCGCAGGCCGTACGTTTGACACCCCTGGTTTAAACATTAGTATACCAACTTAATCAAAGGTATCTTACTAGCTGTTAATCCAGCTTCATGTGAAAAGTTAACAAAACCTTTTTAGTTATTTAAAGTTAATTATTTCATGTGTTTAAGGGTTTCGTTTCTTGCATTAAGACAGCTTTTATGAAAGTTTGACAGTTAAATTGGTGGATACACACCCAAAAGTAATAATGTAAAAGTAACACTTTGGCAATTGGAAAATTGCTAAAGTAACACGTTAGCAATATTCCACATGTGTATGTTGTGTACAAACTTTAGTAATTTCTAACAGACCACTTCACTCTCAGAAAGCAGGTCTGCTAGTGGTTCCTAAAGTCTGTAAAACCAGAATGGTAGGCAGATCCTTTAGTTATCAGGCTCCTCTCCAGTGGAACAAACTCCCAGTTTTGGTCCGTGACGCAGACACCCTGTCTACTTTTAAGACTAATCCTAAAACTTTCCTTTTTCCATCCATCCATCGTCTTCCACTTATCCGGGGTCAGGTCGCAGGGGCAGCTTCAAGAGGGAGCCCCAGACCTTCCTCTCCCCAGCCACTTGGGCCACTTCCTCCGGGGGAATCCCAAAGCGTTCCCAGGCCAGCATAGTCTCTCCAGCGTGTCCTGGGTCTTCCTCTGGGCCTCCTCCCGGTGGGACGTGCCAAGAACACCTCATCAGGGAGGCGTCCAGGAGGCATCCTAACCAGATGCCCGATCCACCTCAACTGGCTCCTCTCAATGTGGAGGAGCAGCGGCTCTACTCTGAGTCCTCCCCGGATGACTGAGCTCCTCACCCTATCTCTAAGGGAGAGCCCAGACACACTATGGAGAAAACTCATTTTGGCCGCTTGTATCCGGGATTTCGTTCTTTCGGTCACGACCCAAAGCTCGTGACCATAGATGAGGGTAGGAACGTAGATCGACTGGTAAATCGAGAGCTTGGCCTTTTGGCTCAGCTCTCTCTTCACCACAACGGATCGGTACAGCGCACGCTTCACAGCAGACGTCGCACCAATCCGCCTGTCGATCTCCCGCTCCATCTTCCCCTCATTCGTGAACAAGACCCCAAGATACTTGAACTCCTCCACTAGAAGCTGGCTCTTGGGACTTTCCTTTTTGACAAAGATTATAGTTAGAGTGGTTCATGTTACCCCGAGCTACCTCTATAGTTATGCTGCTATAGGCTTAGGCTGCTGGAGGACATCAGGGTCTATTGTTCTTCAATTTTGCATGACTGTTGTCATTTCAGCTTTTACCTTTTTGTTTTTTCTATTTTTTCTTCATAGTAGGTACCCCTGGTCTGGCGTTCTGTTAGCTGTGACATCATTCAGGGAAGACAGATCACCTGCTATTACCATCTAATGTAAAACACATTACTGGATCAATGTGTGCTTCTGTGCTTTTTTGTCTGTCTTGTTGTGTCTCTTCTCTCTCTTTTGTAACCCCCAGTCGGTCAAGGCAGATTACCGTTCATACTGAGCCCGGTTCGGCTGGAGGTTTTTCCTTCCTGTTAATGGGGAGTTTTTCCTTCTGCTGTCACTTCATGCTTGATCAGTATGAGGGATTGCTGCTAAGCCATGTACAATGCAAACGACTCTCCCTGTGGCTCTACGCTTCTTCAGGAGTCAATGCTGCTTGTTACGACTTTGATGAAATCAACTGGTTCCCTTATATAGGAATTTCTTTTACCAATCTGGATAATCTGACTTAATATGTATAATCTGATTGATTTTGACATTGTAAACTGCCTTTAGATGACATGCAGGCCGGCAGACCCGACATGTATATTAATAATATGTATTATTATTATTAATATTATTATTATTTTATATATCTGCCTCGTTATATTTGCATAATGCATGAAGAAAAATATCAGCAGCGCAAGAGTCTGTTCCGATCATCCAGCCCTTACCACAGGCTACTGCAGCCCATTGGTTATCATCCCTGACAGTCTAAAGGGCTAGGCCAATCATAAAGTAGAAAAACACCTTCACGCTCCATGTGGAACTTTGTGCAGCGGTGTTCACAGTAGTAATGGATAAGAAACGCAAGGGAGGCGCAGAGAAACTGCACGAAAAAAAGAAACGAGTTCTTCAAACGGATGCTGCGAAATGTGTCAAACTGACTGACATGTTCCCAACAGCAGGCCCTTCATCTGCTCCGGTGTCTGGTGTAAAATATGGTGGTGGTTGTAGTCAGTGACGTGCGGTAGAGAGTGACACGGGAGTGGATTTTCACTCCTGTCCCGTCCCACTCCCACTGATAAAAATTGTGTCCCGTCCCAATCCCGGGCCAGAGTAGAAAAAAAAATCCTGTCCCGTCCCGCTCCTGGTAAAATTACTCCCACTCCCATCCCGCTCCCACTCAGAATGACTCCCGCTCCTGCCCTACTCCCATTCTTGTTGTCTTCATTAAGTTTTCTGGAAATACATTAAACCTGAATGTCTATGAAGGGTCAGTTAAGTTCCTGTTTTAGCTGTAGTAAAGGCCAGTTAAAGTGAAAGGAATAATAATAAATAAATAAATAAAGTAACAAACAGGGAAACAGACCATGCCTATCTTAGTTGAATAAACAAAATGTACAATGTTGCTTTTTACTAATTCATTAAGTAATTGTTTCACATGAACAATGAAGTTACTTTTACATTTCAAATTGCTGAAACTAAAGAATAATGCACCGAGAAAGAGATCTATACTCAGTTAAGAAAAAAGTGCATAAAGGCATTACTGTCACAATTTAGATAATGTACCGAAGTGGTTCAAAAACTCAGTTTAGTAAAACAAAAAATTACAAAAAAGTTGAATATCATTCAAGCATATTAGTATTTTTCCATTTGCAATAAAATATCCACAAACTAATTAGGGTTTACTATCAGAACCAATACATTCATTGAACATTAAACACATTCTTAGACAGATCTGTCAACTTTTATCAAAAGTTAAAAGTGAGATTATGTTAATTTTCGGGGATGATGCGGAGCTGGAGGCGGAGCTAACTGGACCCAGGAACAGCCGGTCCAGTCGGCTCCGTCTCATTTTTACCCGACCAGACATGGAAGTACATGTTTTACTTTTGTTAAATAGTGAAACAGAAGTGTTAACACATTGTTCAGTTATTGGGTTAAAACAGAAAAAAACACAACTGTTCAGACAATACTAAATAAAATAATAAAGTAGTTTTAAGTTATTGGCCGTATTATTACACTGTTGCACATTGGGAAATTAGTCCAGGAAACACGTTTTACAAGCAGGTACTGAGTGTTAACACCGTGACATTCAACTCTCCTCAAGTTTGTTAATATTTGCAACTTTACAGTTGCGCTGTGAGTTTAATAAATAAGTCCTTACTTTTGACTTTGCGTTGCCGATCCAACTTTTCCAGGTTGAGTTCGCCACTAGCGGTTGATCCCCCCCCCCCCCCCCACTCCCATTCTGTTTTTTGAGCGCTGGCGGAAAAAATAAACCGGATGCACTGTTGGCTTCTGGGTCGTGTAGTTCTTTGACCAGCATTATAGTTTCGGTTTCTTGGAAAAAAACTACAAAATGGCGGCGGCGAACCTACATTTTTGATTTTCTATTTTATTTAATCTTTTGGCTTCGATCCTAGTTAATTGTACCTGTTGTTGGTTTACTCCCGCTCCCGTCTGCTCCCGTTTATATTTAATCCTGTACCGTCCCAATCACGTGATATTTACTGATGTTGACTCCCATCCCGCGAGATTCCCGTGGGAATCACGTGACCCGCGGGATTCCCGAAAAAATGTCAGTCTCTAACGTGCGGTAGGGTTCATGGCTGGTGAGGCACTGACGTCATCAGAGTCAGATTTACAAATATATACACTCTACAGAGTAGACTCGTTGCAAAGTGCTGAAGGAGACTGATTGAGCCAAATAAATTCACCAAGATACATGGAAAAATATTGGTTCTTTGATGAAAAAAATTGTCATTTGATTGGTAACAGTTTATGAGTTATGATGGATTTCTGCATTTGTAACACATTCTAAAACTATAACCCACATTACGCAGATTTTATCACAAAAACAAAACATGAATAAGTATCGCTGTCTTACCTCTACTTATAATTTAAGTCCCTGTGGCGCTCTTTCTGAACAAAAATATCATCATTTTCCGGTAAAAGTTCTCTTTATCTTCTTCAGTTTTAAAAGTCTCTCAGTCTCAATGGAGCTCACTGCCAGGGAGGAAAGCCTTCCCTGATCAGTCCTGTTCCAGCTGTATGTTTAGTCTTTTTAGTGCTTTACTTGTTTAGCAAAACTCGCTAATAAAACATCAATAACTTGTTTTGACTCTACTATTTGGGGATCACGAGCGGTGCCCCTTGAGCGCCCCCTGCCTAGTGGCCAAGGAACTGCTGGCCTCACCTACAACCACTTCTTTGCTGTTTATGATCGGCCAGCACCACGAAAACATGTTATCTGCACACAGTTTGATGACCAAAACACAATTCGTAATCCACATATATTAAATTGTGGAAAATCAGTTCATAACTGTTTGAACAATTGAATTTATGATCTAGAGACAGGAAGATGCATTCACAGAATGGAAGTCAGCGCAGTTACCATGGGATTGCGCAATCCCAGGGTAGGCCAAGCTCGCTGCGGCCTCACCGGCTTCGCTATCAAGCGCCACCAAGGATTTACATGAAAAATAGCGAAAAGTCTGCGATTTTAAAGAAAATATGATCAAAAATTAGGAAATTAGATAAATAAAATACTTATTACAAATGACTGAGTAAATCAAAATTTATATTATGTTATTATATATTTTCTTTCTTTCCATGATGACAAGTGAGGCATTTCTCTGGTTCATTTTGTCATTGGCATCCTTTTTTACACAGTGAGTGCACATTAGTCCAATGTTACCCTACAGTATCTGGAAGACTGAATAGATCTGATGAGCAACTTACAATAACTTCTTATAATGATGTAACGTGATAATATGTGTGATTGACCGTGACACCTCTCTTTCTCTCTCTCTCTCTCTGATCTAAGAATAGTTGCTGTGCTGTGGTGGAGTTTACATTTTACAGTGTTAATAAATTAAGATTTTGGAAGTATTTTAAGTGTCCACTCTCACTAATTTCCATTATCCTGACTTCAAGGTATTGCACAGTTGGTATTGCACAGTTGGTATACACATTCAGTACACAAAAAAAATGTGGTGGGCCAGTCTAATCCAAAATGCCAGGGCCAATTTTTTGTCCCAATCCACCCCTGATGACATGTTTCATGATTTGGCGTTATATAAATAAAAACTGAAATGTATTGAACAAGAGTTTGTCAGTTTTCAAGCAGGATTTGTATATCTGTTCAACTTAAATATACAAGGAAACCAAAGAGTTAAGATCACTTACTTACCAAGAGAAATTCCTTTGGGGTTTATTTGTGGTCTCTTGCTGCCCCCTGCTGGACAAGTATGATCAAATACATATGCTTTACATGTCAACTTGGTATCAAAATTCAGATTTCAATCTAAAATGGCTTACTTCCTGTGATACTTGCAGTATGACATTAATTGTAAATTCTGAGCGTCTTGCTGAGATCTACAACTGTACAAAATTTCATTACTCTACGATGAAGTAAGTGAATACCAAAGGGTCCTTTGAAATTTGCTTGGTGGCGCTATAGAGAAACTAAGTCCTGCTCACTAAAGTTTGTTAAGGATTCCTGTTGGGGGGTGGATAAGGATGCATCCAAATGAGTTTTAAGCAGCTCGGCCCAAAACTGTGGAATTCAGAGCCAAACGTATGACAGCAGCGTTTGAGGTGAATATGCCACGCCGCCACGCCCCCCTGCTCCATCCAATCCAGTTGAGCCTGAAATCCACAACATACCAACATGTGTTCTGTCTGTGGACACAGTTTCATGTTGATTAGCTCAGAGGGGTAACATAGCGACCGCTTACAACAAAACATGACACTTCCTGTTGTCAGGGGGCGTGGCCTAAGCAATGTCATCATTTGACCATTGGATATTATAGGAGACCTGATGGTGATCAATCACTGAAAGTTTGATGCCTCTGTGTGTTTCTGTGTAGGAGATATAACAGTTTTATTTTTTGTGGCGAGTAGGTGAACTTTAACCCTTGCTAATGCCCCTTCAACAAGCTCAAAAACTCACCGTTTTGATAACTTTTAATTGGCCATGCCTTATGATCAGACTGCCCGAGTTTCAAGCCGCTCGCTAAAAATCTCTAGGAGGAGATCCATCAAATACCAATGCTATAAACGTCAAAAATGTGGTCAAAATCAGACATTCAATCTAAAATGGCCGACTTCCTGTGATATTTACACTATGACATTAATTGTAAATTCTGAGCGTCTTGGTGAGCTCTACCACTGTACCAAATCTCATGTCTCTACGATGAAGTAAGTGAATAGCAAAGGGTCCTTTGAAAATTGCTAAGTGGCGCCGTTGAGGCATTAGGTCACGCCCACCAAAATTTGTTATGGATTCCTGTTGGGGGGTGGATAAGGATGCATCCAAGTGAGTTTTATGCAGCTCGGCCCAAAAATGTGGAATTCAGAGCCAAACGTATGGCAGCGGCGTTTGAGGTGACTTCACCACGCCGCCACGCTCTCCTGCTCCATCGAATCGACTTGGGGCTGGAATCCACAACACAACAACATGTTTTCTGTCTCTGGACACAGTTTCATGTTGATTAGCTCAGAGGGGTAACATAGCGACCGTTTACAGCAAAACATGACACTTCCTGTTGTCAGGGGGTGTGGCCTAAGTGATGTCATCATTTGACCATTGGATATTATAGGAGACCTGATGATGATTAATCACAGAAAGTTTGGTGCCTCTGTGTGTTTCTGTGTAGGAGATATAACACTTTTATTTTTTGTGGCGAATAGGTGAACTTTGACCCCTGCCAACGCCCCTTCAGCATGCTCAAAAACTCACCGTTTTGATAACTTTTGATTGGCCATGCCTTATGATCAGACTGCCCGAGTTTCAAGCCGATCGCTCAAAATCTCTAGGAGGAGATCCATCAAATAGCAATGCTATAAACGTCAAAAATTGGGTCAAAATCAGACTTTAAGTCTAAAATGGCCAACTTCCTGTGATATTTGCACTATGACATTAATTGTAAATTCTGAGCGTCTTGTTGAGCTCTACAACTGTACCAAATTTCATGTCTCTACGACGAAGTAAGTGAATAGCAAAGGGTCCTTTGAAAATTTCTAGGTGGCGCCGTTGAGGCATTTTTCTTTAGATTTTTGTGACGACCTTAAAATACAAAATTTTTAAACAGTCACCATGCATCTGCCAAGTTTGGTGAGTTTTTGAAAATGAGAAAGCCCCCAAAAAGGCCCCTCTTTAGGGGGGCAGAATAATAATAATAATAATTAAAACCGCAAGCGGTGATGATCGGCCCTCGCAGCAAAGCGCCGCTCTGGCCTATTGGCCACCGCTGGGATTTGCGCACCGCCGGCCGCCCGCCACCGCAGATGCTGTCACGCATTTTGCCCGCCCGTCCACTGGGCGATTCACACGAACGTGTTCGGCAGCGCTCCCCCACGACTCACAAAAAATCTGGTCCAGATCGCTCGATGCAGCGAGGAGATACAGCCGTTGAATAATGATAATGCATTTGGCCACCGGACCGGACTAAATCGTTCGGCGGGCCGTACCTTTGACACCCCTGGTTTAAACATTAGTATACCAATTTTTTTTACCAAGGTATTTTACTAGCTGTTAGTCCATCTTAATGTGAAAAGTTAACAAAACCATTTTAGTTTTTTAAAGTTACTTGCTATTTCATGTGTTTAAGGGTTTTGTTTCTTGCATTAAGACAGCTTTTATGAAAGTTTAACATCTAAATTGGTGATACACACCCAAAAGTAATGTAAAAGTAACACTTTAGCAATTGGACTATTGCTAAAGGAACACTTTAGCAAAATCGCGGGGGTAGCAGCTTTATAAAGGAGGCCCAGACGTCCCTCTCCCCAGCCACTTGGGCCACCTCCTCCAGGGGAATTCCAAGGTGTTCCCAGGCCAGCAGAGAAAACATAGTCTCTCCAGCGTGTCCCAGGTCTTCCCCTGGGCCTCCTCCCGGTGGGACATGGCCAGAACACCTCACCAGGGAGGCGTCCAGGAGGCATCCTAACCAGATGCACAAGCCACCTCAACTGGCTCCTCTTGACGTGAAGAAGCAGTGGCTACTCTGAGTCCTCCCTGGATGACTGAGCTCCTCACCTTATCTCTAAGGGAGAGCTCACACACACTATGGAGAAAACTCATTTCGGCCGCTTGTATCCAGGATCTCGTTCTTTCGGTCACGACCCAAAGCTCGTGACCATAGATGAGGGTAGGAACGTAGATCGACTGGTAAATCGAGAGCTTCGCCTTTTGGCTCAGCTCTCTCTTCACCACAACGGATCGGTACAGCGCCCGCTTCACAGCAGACGCCGCACCAATCCGCCTGTCGATCTCCCGCTCCATCTTCCCCTCATTCGTGAACAAGACCCCAAGATACTTGAACTTCTCCACTAGAAGCTGGCTCTTTGGACTTTCCATTTTTAAAAAGCTTATAGTTAGAGTGGCTCATGTTACCCTGAGCTACCTTTATAGTTATGCTGCTATAGGCTTAGGCTACTGCAGGACATCAGGGTCTATTGTTCTTCAATTTTGAATGACTGTTGTCATTTCAGCTTTTAACTTTTTAATTTTTCTTTTTTCTTCATTGTAGGTACACCTGGTCTGGTGTTCTGTTAGCTGTGGCATCATCCAGGGAAGACAGATCACCCGCTACTACCATCTAATGTAGAACTTCTGTGCTTTTTTGTCTGTCTTGTTGTGTCTCTGCTCTGTCTTCTGTAACCCCCAGTCTGTCGAGGCAGATGACCGTTCATACTGAGCCCGGTTCTGCTGGAGGTTTTACCTTCCCGTTAATGGGGAGTTTTTTTCCCCGCTGTTGCTTCATGCTTGCTCAGTACGAGGGATTGCTGCAAAGCCATGGACACAGCAGACGACTCTCCCTGTGGTTCTACGCTTCTTCAAGAGAGAATGCTACTTGTCAAGACTTTGATGCAATGAACTGGTTCCCTTATATAGGAATATTTTTGACCAATGTGTATAATCTGACCCAATCTGTATAATCTGATTGATTTTGACTTTGTAAAGTGCCTTGAGATGACATATTTCATGAATTGGCGCTATATAAATAACATTGAATTGAATCATCTCTTTAGACCAAGTAAACTATCACATTTTATGAGACAGATATCTCATTTTAAAGATATAATCATCTAACGTTATTACTCTTAGCAAGTTAAAGCTCCATAAAAATTTTAGACCAGCTTTTAGTTCCACTCTTTTATTATGCACATCTAGGCTACCTATAAATATAAAGTATGGCATGCCAAAAAACATTTTCAACAAAAGGCAATTTTAGTAATCGCCTTGCAATTTTATATCTAAGCATTAAAAATGATAATATTTCACCAATTTTCACAGCAAGATTGAAATAACGACTATCCAACATTTTAAGATTTTGTAAACACTTTTTTCCTTTTTTACCTACCTTTTGAAATGAATACTTGTTTCTACTTCTCCAAAATTATACTTCAAGAAAACTATTGTGCTGTCCTGGGGCCATATGCAGCTAGACAGCTAGGACAAAAGTTCCCCACACAAACCTTCCTTTTCTTGCGTTGTCTGAATAACCTTTGTTACCAAATCTGGTTTTAAACATTGTTTTTGTAAAAAGACAAATATTTTTCCAAGGCAGAAGCGTGTAGAACAAATTCAACTTCAACATTAGCAGTTTCCCTAGCTTCATAGCTGAAAAGCAGCTTTTAACCGGAGCAAAATACGTCAAAGATCTTTTTTTAAGGTGAGAGCACTCACTATCTCACGTAATTCACATAGAGATCTAACAAAGTTGTGATGTCTCACTCTGATTAAATATGAACCCAAAACGTTTCTAACTGTTTTTACCATGGATTTCCTCTGACTAAGAATTAATTAATATCTTATTTATGTAATGTATTCACGACATGAATTCCTTGCTGTCTTAACAAAAGGCAGAACAACTATAACGTTACTTTCTATAATTATTACAGGTTCTGCTGAGATGTCAAATTCTGGAGAGTGCTTAGACACCCTGACACACAAATATGGATTAACTTCATTTCAAGTGCACTCGTGAACTTGTTTTAGTTGATTTAGTTTTCTTGATGTAGTGTAGAGCGTGATGAGGTCTGTTGTGGTATTGTGTGCACTGGATTGTGGGGACAGTTGGCGTTGTCTGTCAAAGTTACAAGATATATATAACGGTTGCAGTTACAGCTCAAACGTCGTAACAACACTTCTAAATCTGAGTCTGACGCACAATTTCAAATACAAACACGAAGCAGTTTGATTTTTGTCCGATGACGAGCGAGCGAGCGAGCGAGAGAGAGAGAACTGGTAAAGCAGCACATAGTAACAATAAGTCTAGCCTGTGGCGTGCACAGACATTTTGGGGTGCAGGTGCTCAGGAGGGGGGGAGGGCACTTTTTAGCGCACGTGGAACACTTAATTATAAAAAAAAATACACACGCATGTTGAATGAAATTTGACTTTTATTTGTAACATTCTCTAAACGTGAGTTTTCAATGGAAAAAAGTCACACCACCAACAGAACAGACTAAAGCGTACTATTTTAAAGCAGCATCCTCCTTGGTGCCATTTCTTTAAAGATGTTGATGAGCTCGCTGTGGTTTACCTCAATGTCTTTTTCAATGGCAAGCAGAAGAAGGTCAGAGAGCCTTTCTTCTCCACACAGGCTTGTTAGTTTAGTTTTGATGATTTTCAGCTTGGAAAATGATCTTTCAACTGAAGCTGTCGTCACTGGTAATGTTGCATATATTTGGATCATTTTGACAAAGGCAGGAAAGATCAGCTGGCCATTGTTTTCCCTCAGTATTGAACATATTTCTTGTAGGTTCTTTGAAGTAAAGCTGGAGTGGAAGACCTTTAGTTCTGTCTTAAGCTGCTCCTCATCTTCTCCATAGAACTCACAGAGAATGTGCACAGCTTCCATGGCGTCTGTGTTTGGTGTGCCTACCCAGTTAGCATGTACAGTTAAGGGCTGGAATGACTCAATGATTCTTGATGTAGGGCTTCCAGTGTTCTCCCCTTTGAATCTCCTGTTCATCTCCTCAGTCATAATATCCAGGAAGGTGAAGTACACGCTACTCCTGAAATATGCCTCCACTGACTCAAACTGAGCTCCTACTTGAGACACTGTTGGGTTGTGTTGGAAACGCACTGGCACTTTCCGTTTCCTCTCTTGACCAGGCAGGCACCACAGGGTTACTAACCCTAACCCTAACCAGTCGGCAAAAATGCTTGTTTGGTGCTGCTGAATGAGACATTTTAAAGCACAACAAAATGATTTGCTTGATCTGTATATTACCTCGCTAATGGGGCACGGGAGAAGCAGCCTGTCAGCGACCGTTCCTGCTATCTGAAGACGCTTACTGAACTGCTATGATGCTGCGCATCTGGCATGCCCTGCGGGCAACCGCGCGAGTTCACGTGACAAAGGAAGAGAGATAGGCTGATCGGGTGTGCGCAAGGAGGTGTCTCATTTCGGGGCATTGTTTCAGTCGTTTTTAATGGCTCAGGTTTTAAAAAGATCATTTCAAAACCGACCTCAGTAAAATCTTAATAATATTAATAATTAAAAAAAAAAAAAAAAAACGAGTTTCAAAAGGGCATTTTCGTTGATAAAGGGCAAACTTCCTAGTGCTTTAGCACCACCTAGTGTCTATGTATGCACGCCCCTGAGTCTAGCGCTCCATAAAGATGTTATTAATCAGGGAAATCTTTCTGATTGTTTCACAGCGGTTACCTGCAGCGGGTAAACACGCCCACGACAACACACTTAGGCTCCCCGCAGCCCATTTCTATCGTAATATGCGCCAAAACTGCCTCTTTAAAATGAACTGCACTGTCTGAATTGCAATGAGAAGTATTACACATCTATGCGCTCCCCCCAGGAGCAGCGTTTTTTTTTTTTCCCCAGGACCCGCGGTAACGACAGCGGTGTTCTTACGATGGAGTATTAGGGCCACACATGAAGAGAAAAAATAATTTTGCCATGACAAGATTAAACTGGTGGAGATCAGTTGATGCAGCGATGCATTAGGCCACCGGAGGCAGTGGCGACCCACCAGCTTAAAATCTATGTATTGACATCTTAAAAATGGTCTTATAGCTTAAAAGATCATCCTGTTTTGGTTGATTTTGTAGCCGAATAGAAGAGATGTTCTCAAAGCATTAAATAAGCCTTTTGACTTTTAAAAATGTTGTCCTTTTAAGGTAATTTTAAGTTACTTTTTATTAAATTTGTCAATATCCTATGGAAGTCTGGACATATGGCAGCGGCCTTTCAGGTGACTTCGCCACGCCACCACGCCGCACTGCTACATGGAATCCAGTTGGGCCTCGAATCCACAACACAGCAACATGTCTTCTGTCTGTGGACACAGTTTCATGTTGATTAGCTCAGAGGGGTAACATAGCGACTGTTAACAATAAAACATGACACTTCCTGTTGTCAGGGGGCGTGGCCTAAGCAATGTCATCATTTGACCATTGGATATTGTAGGAGACCTAGTGGTGATCAACTACTGAAAGTTTGGTGGCTCTGTGAGTTTTTGTATATGAAATATAACAGTTTTGTGTTTCATGGCGAGTAGGTGAACTTTGACCCCCGCTCACGCCCCTTCAGCATGCTCAAAAACTCACTGTTTTGATAACCTTTAATTGGCCATGCCTTATGATCAGACTGCCCGAGTTTCAAGCCGCTCGCTCAAAATCTCTAGGAGGAGTTCCATCAAATACCAATGCTGTAAATGTCAAAAATCGGGTCAAAATCAGACCTTCAATCTAAAATGGCCGACTTCCTGTGATATTTACACTATGACATTAATTGTAAATTCTGAGCGTCTTGGTGAGCTCTACCACTGTACCAAATCTCATGTCTCTACGATGAAGTAAGTGAATAGCAAAGGGTCCTTTGAAAAGTGCTAGGTGGCGCCGTTGAGGCATTAGGTCACGCCCACCAAAGTTTGTTATGGATTCCTGTTGGGGGGTGGATAAGGATGCATCCCAGTGAGTTTTAAGCAGCTCGGCCCAAAAATGTGGAATTCAGAGCCAAATGTATGGCAGCGGCGTTTGAGGTGACTTCACCACGCCGCCACGCTCTCCTGCTCCATCGAATCCACTTGGGGCTGGAATCCACAATACATCAATATGTCTTCCGTCTCTGGACACAGTTTCATGTTGATTAGCTCAGAGGGGTAACATAGCGACCGTTTACAGCAAAACATGACACTCCCTGTTGTCAGGGGGTGTGGCCTAAGTGATGTCATCATTTGACCATTGGATATTATAGGAGACCTGATGATGATTAATCACAGAAAGTTTGGTGCCTCTGTGTGTTTCTGTGTAGGAGATATAACACTTTTATTTTTTGTGGCGAATAGGTGAACTTTGACCCCTGCCAACGCCCCTTCAGCATGCTCAAAAACTCACCGTTTTGATAACTTTTGATTGGCCATGCCTTATGATCAGACTGCCCGAGTTTCAAGCCGATCGCTCGATATCTCTAGGAGGAGTTAGATCTTATACCGATGCTGTAACTGTCAAAATTGAGGTCAAAATCAGACTTTCAATCTAAAATGGCCGACTTCCTCTGATATTTACACTATGACATTAATTGTAAATTCTGAGCGTCTTGGTGAGCTCTACAACTGTACCAAATTTCATGTCTCTACGACGAAGTAAGTGAATAGCAAAGGGTCCTTTGAAAATTTCTAGGTGGCGCCGTTGAGGCATTTTTCTTTAGATTTTTGTGACGACCTTAAAATACAAAATTTTTAAACAGTCACCATGCATCTGCAAAGTTTGGTGAGTTTTTGAAAATGACAAAGCCCCCAAAAAGGCCCCTCTTTAGGGGGGCAGAATAATAAGAATTAACACTACAGATACAATAGGCCTTCGCAGCGCTTCGCTGCTCGGGCCTAATAATTAACACTACAGATACAATAGGCCTTCGCAGCGCTTAGCTGCTCGGGCCTAATTAACACACACGTTACCCTAAAACTAGGTATTATGATATAGCTCTTATTTTTTATATAATTTATTGTAAACACTGTAAATCCTTTACCTGTGTTTGTAGATGCCGTAGATCACTGTTGGATAAAATAAAAAATGCAGTGTTGACTTTAAATTACATTAGACACTATTGACCTAAAAGCCTATTCCTGTGCTGTATCAAATCAGAACGTGACAAAAGCTGCTTAAACGCATTGGCCAATGGTAATTATGTAGAGGCATTAGAGGTAAAACACTGCATGTAATTCTGTGAAACATTTTGCCACCATGCAGATTCCTTCTGGTTTTTGTTTCGTTTTTGGCACACTTACATGTTTCAGATAATCAAACAGATATTAATATCAGACAAAAAATAACCAGAGTAAATCTAAAAAGCTGTGTTTAATTGATCATATATTTTAACAAAAGAAAATCTATCCAAAACATCCTGGCCCTATGTGATAAAGTAATAATAATGAGTGTTTTACATCACTGTGATGGAATGTTGCCCATTCTTCTCAGCAGAGTGGATTTAACCTACCCACACTGCTCTTTGAGCATGACTGGCCTGTTTAAGTTTAGGTCACAGCATCTCTATCAGGTTGTAGTCTGATCTTTGTCTAGGCCAACTCACTAGTCTTCATCGTCACTGGTGCACTTGAAAAGCAACAAGGCAATCTCTTAAGTGTCGTTATTGGATGTCTTGATGGATTATTTTAATTTTAATCTAAAGGGGATCCAGGGATCTGACGTCTGAGCTGGTGATAGGCTGGTTTTTATTTTGACAAGGAGCCAAGTAGGTCACCATCCACATAGTGAATATGAGAACAACTTTAAAGCTCTGTGGTGGGTTAGTTTGTGAACATCTGGGTGTCTTTTGGCGATCACTCTTTGTGTCATCATGCTAATGAATTTTGTTCTCTATTTTATTCATCATAAAACCAGGTGGGTTCATTGGACAGTTATATGCTATCTCTGATGAAATGTGAAAGTGTAACGCTTGTGACGTATCTGATAAGTGGCCCTATGAAACTGGACTTTATTTCTCAATGACTGAGCCTCCAAACATTTCTCTTTGGCTTGTTGCCGTGTTTGGATATCTCTCCTACTCTGAATTTAATGTCCTCATGTAACGCTTGATTCAGGATGCTGCACCTGCTCGTTGATCTAACTGTAACGAGTGATTATGTCCACAGAGAGTGCTTCGGATCAAAAACGCACCTGTCTACAATTCATACGACCAATTTGCATTTATTCAGAATGTTTCTCTGAACTTAGAAAAGATACTTCTGTGTATAACTGCAGTGCTTGATTTATTTTAGACTAGATTTTATGGCACACAGCAAAAAGGAATGCAAAGCGTGTGTTTTTGTCCTCTTCTGCATGGGATGGTTGATCACCTGTGAATGAAACATTTGTTGTCCGATTCCATGGATCAGAACAAGAACATGGACCGCTAGCTATACCCCTAGAGTGTAGTAGTTAATCCTTTATTTAGGCTGCTGCATGATAGCAGTCTTTTTATTGATTGGTTAGCTCAGATCAAATGTTTTCACTGCTTTACTAAACAGCTTCAGGCCATTTGTATTGTGTGTTATTGATGAAAGGTCTTCGCTTGATCATCAGCAGGTCTGCATGTTTGCCACTACAATAATTTGTGTTTCATTATGGAAATGGGATAAGTGAGTCCTGGACTTTGACTAGGCCACTAGAGTATACTTCTCTTTAGTCAGTGAAGCTCCAGCTATACGTTTAAGGTCATTGCCGTGATGGTAGTTGAACCTTTTCCTAAGCTGCAACTACCAAATATTTTAATAATCGATTAATCAGTTGAATATTTTTTCAACTCATTGATGAATCAAACAAAAAAAATTATTTCCACATCTTTCTACCTTCAAAATAGAACATTTGGACAACCTGCACAACAAGCAGGTTGCTACTTAGGTGTTCTGTTACAATAATGTTGAATAATAAATAATTTTGCTTCAAATAAAGTTGTTGTCTAGAATGTAAATCAACCATTTAATAATCAATGTTGTCTATATTAAGAGTAATTTACCAAAACAAAAGTGCTGTAAAACTGCGGTCTCAAATGTGCTTTGGGTGCGTCTCACTTTTGTGCTGGTGCACCTAGGGGGAAAAATTGGTCATAAAGGTGCAACCAGAGCAAAAACACTCCTGCTGACAATCACATGGACCAACAGCACATTTCATAGACTGCGTCAGCACAAGCTTCACTTTATGCAAATACTACATGCTACCATTCCATCTACATATTTTTCTTCCAAGGATGTTTATATTTTCCCAGGGTGTTTCTAATTTTTATTTGAAGAGTCAAAAAGGGTGTTTAATATTTAATTCTTTGTTTTTCGTCTGTGAAAATGTTTGGGTTTTTAATTTGGGTCTGCGTCTTATCATTCTGAGTGTTTTACCAAAATTTCATTATGGTTACATAATAATAATAATTAATAATAACAATAAAGACACTTGATTCTTGAAAAGTTAGCTTAGCTCCTCTCCCCCATACAGTGTCTTTACTCAGACTTTGTCAGCAAATTAAAACTTGAAGCTTAATCAGCTAATTATTACCATCAATCGAAATTAATTAGTATTCTGATTGAGAGGGCTGGTTTATGCTGATCCATAATCCGATCAGCGTCTGTATAAATACTTGTTCCGATTAACTCGTGAATTTACTGCGCATGCATGTGGTGGATGGAGCAGCAGCGCTTTAAGGGATGATAATTTCCTCCTGCTCTCTCATCAGCAACAACATGAGTTGCAGAGCTCGTAGCTTAAGAGAGAGCAATACCACATCAAACACTCTCAGAACCGGGCTCGGGTCCATCCTATGTACTCCGAACAGTCAGAACACATCAGCATCAGGCGAGCTATCAGAGAGGCTAATGTTAGGCTTCAGTTCCTTCATCCTCATCAATGATGTCATGCTCTTTCAGTCGCTGTATCTTCACCGTGGTGCTCTTGTGCCGTATCAAATCACTTTTGCAAATCTTGGATGTTACATATGTTTTGGTTTCGTGAAGCGCGAGGTGTTCCCTATCGTTGGAGGACTTAGTTTGATCCGTTTACTCTGTGTTGTCATTTGTAGAATCTACTAAATTTCCTTTGAAAATAGCTGCTCCGCTCTGCAGTCCGCCAGCATTGACGACGGAGGTGAGGTAAACGGCTCCGCGACACGGCGACTGACTCATTTGTCACGCGACACAACGAATTGATAACACAATTCGTTGCCAATGCTTTTAATTATCGATTTTTGTAAACTGTATTATTATGTTGTTGCAGCCCTACCTTTTCTTCAAGCTCAAGTCTCTTGCCGCCTAAGTGATCTGAATTTAGCTTCATCCATCTTCCCATCACCTCAGCGTCTCTGTTTCTGCTGAAGACTGTTCTTCAGGATGGAGGATACCCTTCTCTGTAGGCAAAAGAGGTCATTGGTCATTGTTTACCATTTCCCGTATGGAGCTTGTTGCTGTATGGGGAGCATTGTAGCTTCTTGCTACTCTTCCATAAAGGCCAAATCTGCAGAGGGCATGAATAGAAGTTACAACTCCGCAGTTCCTACAGAGTTTTCATGGACCTCTTGACTGCTGGTTTGATTAATTAATCACTCCTAGCCCAGCCTGTGAGTTTAGGTGGATGGCCCTGTCTTTGTAGGTTTGCTGTTGTTTTGAGCGATGGACTTTTGTTTTATAACCTAATCCTGCTTTAATATTCTCTACAGCTTCACCGCTGAGCTATCTGCTGTGCTCTTTGGTTTTCTTGATGCTGTTTGTTCTCCAATGTTCTCTGGTAAACCTTCACAGAACAGCAGGAGTTATAGATTAAACACAGATGGACTCCATTTATTAGTTAGGGACCTTCTGAAGGCAACTGGTAGCACTGGATTTAAATCAACGTTTTCAGAGTAAAGTTGGTTGAATATAAAAAGCATGCAACCTTTACAAGATTTTTTTCTTTTTTGAGAATTTTGAAAACCAGGCCTGGGTCATGCACCACTATTACATCAAATCCTTATGAAATACATTGAAATTTGTAGCTGTAACATGATGAAATGTCAAAAATTCAAAGGTTATGAAACCAATTGCAAGGTATTGTACGTCAATAAACATCTCTCACAAAGTTGTAGCTTCATGAAGTAGCTATGAAAGAAAACGCTTTACCGTTAATGGTTCTTTTTTTATTATTATTATCAGTGAGTGGTCAGCATGTCACCAAAACAGATGCTATCACAAATTACAATTTGCAAACAAAATCGTTGAAATATTTTGAAGATTGAAACCAACATAAGACACTGTTTGAGCTGCAGTTGCCCAAACGTCGCCACATTCAGTCCTTACCTACTTTAAAAAAATTTCTGACCTCCAAGCCGTGTTGACTAATAAACCCTTGTGGTGTATGGATATCCTCTTCACTGGGACTGCAGCCTGGAGTTTTACAGCCCGTGGTCGGCCACAGTCAACTCTTATCTGCTGTCACCAAGCTGCTGAGCATGAAAAAAACAAAAAACATTTCATTGTGGCATCACAGGTGCTCCCTTCTGTTTGTGTACAATTAATCAGGTTCCTCAAGATGATTATGGTCTGTGAAGTTTCCAAAAACATCATGGAGGGAGTCTCCGAGCCAGATGGATGACAGACGTTTTGTTTACTTCTAAATACCACAAACTGGTTCATAGTTTCCTGACAAAGTGCTTGACAGTTGTTCAGAAAGGTCATCATCAATCACTGATGGCCTCTTTCGAACATAATTCAGCCTTTTGTGATCTTTTCCTCATCGAGGCACACATGGTTCACAGATTTTCTCAGCAAGTGCTCTCTGCAGGGACAGTAGCATTTGCATTTTTTCCATTTAATAAAAGAAGCGGCACATGCTAGGCTAAGTGAGGCATACAGATGGATATTGAAGTAATTTTCGCACACAAAAAACAACAGAATTGTTTTTATCAAAATAGGTATTATTTCTAAAAGGTGCAGCTACATTTAAGAATTTGCAGTTTTGTGTGCCTAATTTGCAAAGGTTCCAAAAACACCTACGCAAGTCTTAGTTTTTCTACTTCTTTTTATTTTATTAGTTTTAAATTGGCTAAAACGTCAAAGCAAACTCTGCTGATTCAACTTTGGGAAGCTTCACTTCAACCAAATGAGCATGTGTGTGCTGTGTGAGCTGTCGGCAGGTATGATCTCTCCTTCACCTCCCTATAACCTTCCTCCTATCATCCCCTCATTCCTTTATACTCATTTTATTTCTTGCCAAGTGCCGGGTTTTAAAGGAGGACATGAGGTAATGTGAGTGTTACCAGAGCTCATCATGTCTGGCAGTACTGTTTACAGAATGTAGGAACCTATACAATAACTGCATCTGATTCTAAACATATGACTTAGGATATTATAATTAAAGAAATTAGATTGATTTGAATTGAATATGGACCAAGTAAGATTCAGTGTAGCTGGAAATGAATGGGACCTGTTGTATATCGATGTACCTTGAGATGTTTGCTTATTGATAAAATCATTTGAATTTAATTTGTGTAATAGTAGATGAGACTTGCGACCCGAACTATCTGATAACCTGGTCTCTCCTGAAAAAGGCATTTTTATTCTCAACGAGATCTACCTGGATGAATAAAGGTTACATATACATATACATGAGCGTGCAAGCATTAGTAGTCATTTACTGTAACCAGGTATAATGAAAACGCAAACATTAACAACCATTTTTTTTTATTTCTAAGTACTGCTTTTAGCTGTTGTATTGTTAACAGAATAAATATTATTTTACTATCATATTTTGTATTTTTCTCGTGGGGACGCTACCATGCTAATTCCCGAACCAACGGTGGTCTTGATTGCAGCTTCGGGAGCTGATTTAGAGGGTCACAGGTTTAAGATATTTCTTGGAGTCATGTGCAGGTTAATTTTTTTTTTTTTTGAGGAAGTTAAAAAGATCTAACTCAAAAAATGTGATTCATTAGAGTTTATTGTTGGAAATGAAATGTAGTGTGTAATCTTTTAGCCTCATAATCTACCCACTGCAGGAAGGCATCGCCATGTGATGTGGTTGGGTTATGATGCTAAGGTTGTCTGAGTTGAGGCTCTAACATTTGTGTTAAACTAATGGTTTATAGAACTCCATTTGATCTTCTCCAATTTAACATAAAAAATAATAAGGGTGGTCAAAAACTGTTTGATTTATGGAATTTTATGTTTATTTTGTTTGTGGAAAATAAAGGGAAAAAAAAACATTTTCGATAGTTTTTAGATGTATAAACTGCCCAAACATGGATTACATTACCCCACACTGATCACAGATCACTTTAAAGTTTATTCTTACAACTTTTCATTTATTCATCTGACCATAAAAATGGACAAGTTTAAGTGGGAAGTTATTTTCTTGCAGCTGGTTCTTCACATACAACGATCAACACACGTGTTCCTGTCTTGAAGGACAAGTCATCTTTGTCTTCCCCTACTAGCTAAGAGAATTGGACCCTTGTGTCATAGTTTATATATTTATACTCCAGGAAAACAAAGTCATAGTTTATTGATTAAAAGATCACAGACGCCCATAGACAGGTGGTGGAAAATAACCAAGCTAAGAACCTGTAGGACTTCCAAATACAAACCGACAAAATGGTACAACCAACACTGTGTCCAACCAGACATGGTGACCACTGATAAGCAGGACGAGGACAGCCGCTGTTCGTTCTAAATGACAGAATCATCAAGAAAGAGAACAAGAAAATAGGGAAATAGCAAGGGCTCAGAAGAGCTAGAGAGACCAGGGCAGGTAAAGGCAACAATTAGGCCCCTGGTCATTGGAGCACTTTGGGTACTGAGCCCCACATTGAAGTGGTTCCATCAGAAACCTGGAGAAACATCAGAGATTTCAGTCCAGAGGAGCGCAGTCCTAGGAACAGTAAATATGCTGCAAAGGACCATCAAGCTCACGGTGATCAGTCTGCTAAAGTTGTTTTAGCGTTTGATCATTTGGTGAGAGAGAGAATGCCACCATAAGAGTAGCACATCGTGATTGTGACATTTGCTGTATCCCTCAGACGCTGGAGCACCCTTTGTTCGCTGCAGCAACTCTTAGCTCAGTGATCTTCCACCACCGTCATTTGTTAAACAGTTCTGCTTGTTGTAAAAGTTATTGTGCTCCAAATCTGCTGTTTCAAATAACCGGATTACCTCCCCGGCATGTCAGTAAATTCAGCGGGAGCCTTTTAATGACCCACCAATTTCTATTCCGTTAAACATACAGAGCAGTGTGCCATGAGGCTCTGAGTTGGGGTTTCCTACGCAGTCAGGAAAAGTAAAGAATTTAAGTACTTCTAAGTCTGGTTGGTGGAAAAGAAAAATCTTTATATTTTTTTATTGTATAATAAAACTTGCTTCCACCTATTGGACCACCCTTCTGTCCATCCATTAGGCCATCTGTCTGCCTGTCTTTCCCTCCATCCTTTGGCCATCCATCCCTCCATGTTTCCATCAGTCATTTAGTCCAGGAGTTGTCAAACCCCTTAGCACTTGTAAAACTTTTCCAAGGACCCCTTTAGATTCCTCATGCTGATAGTATTTTTGTACTGTTAAATACATTAGGAATTATGTATGTTTTTAAATATATATATAAATACACCTAATATTAGGGATTTGGTGGAGATTAGAGCCTGATTCTCGATAAAGCCAAACTCGATGTAACTTTTGTCATACTTCCTCATTTTAGCTGATTTGGCTTTTACCTTACTTGATGAAGTGGACGGCATTAAATGTTTGTCCATTGTGTTACTTAGCTCAGCCCCGACACATCTTCAGCACTGCCTCCTCAGGAGGCCCCCAAACCCGTGGTTTGCAGACCCCCAGGGGGTCCGGGGACCCCAGTTTGAGGGCCGCTGATTTAGTCCTTTCATCCAATTTGGCCATTTCTCCTTCCATCCATGCATCCATCCATTCAGTCACTAGTTTTTGAACTTAAATATTTCAAGCCAGACAACTGTAGAATTTTCTGATCCAAATTCAATAATGGGCTAATGTTTATTTTTAATTGACATAAAAGAAACTAGAAATATGAGAATTGAGAGTGGAAAAGCAATTTGGACATGAGAAATTGTGAAGAACCCTACACCACCGTGTTTAATTTAATGGAAGTTTACTTTTATGCTCAATTTGATTCAATTTTATTTATATAGCGCCAATTCATGAAACATGTCATCTCAAGGCACTTTCCAAAATCAAATTCAATCAGATTATACAGATTGGATCGGATTATACAGATTGGTCAAAAGAATTTCCTATCTATAGAAACCCAGTAGATTGCATCAAGTCTTGACAAGCAGCATTCACTCCTGAAAGAGCGTAGACCCACTGTGGACAGTCGTCTGCATTGTCCATGGTTTTGAGGCAATCCCTCATACTGAGCAAGCATGAAGCGACAGTGGAAGGGAAAACTCCCCTTTAATGGGAAGGAAAAACCTCCAGCAGAACCAGGCTCAGTGTGAACGGTCATCTGCCTCGACCGACTGGGGGTTAGAGAAGACAAAGCAGAGATACAGTAAGATACAAAAAAGCACAGAAGCACACATTGATCCAGGAATCTTTTCTACGTTATATGGTAATAGCGGGTGATCTGTCTTCCCTGGATGATGTAATTTATATTACAGTAGGTTCACATAAAGTGCGCACACCCTCTGGTAGGGAAAGAAGAATCACACTAATAACCTTCATATGCCAAAACTATTATTGATCAGTATTAACTGGAATTGGTTGTATTTCAGCTCGATTTCACAACAGAAAGTCTAAATATTGCATGATTTATGACTGCAGCTCTTACCATGGGAAGCGCTACTCTTGACAAGCCTGACCAATACTGAAACAAACTGATCAGCAGCACACTATCATGAGGAGAAACATTGCAGTGTTGGGTAATTATAAGCATAACAAAGGTGTACATTTTCAGCTCAAAGCAATTAGTCTGCACCTCTTTCAGCTGTCACCCTCCCTGGAATTCTAAACACGTGCCATACAGGGACTGACTTCATTAGCAGTATTCATTAGACATCCCTAAACACACATACAGCCGCACACATTGCACCATTGTAAGCAGTCTTAAAGAAAAATGGGAAATTCTTCCTGCAGATTTAGTGCAAACTCTCCCAGCCTTTCTAAAACCCGGGTCTCTGACCAGCTCGCTCATGCTAATAGCTCATTATGTACACTGAGCTAACAAGCACATTTCCTTCTTGGGATAATGACCATTTTCCGCTCATTACTTTTCTGATTTTTTATTTTTTTTTTTTGCAGTTCTAGGCACAAAATCAGCTCTTTATGTTGGTCTCCTTGTAAACTCTCATTTTGGGTCATTTTCTTCCCCTCACCTTTCTGAGAATCTCTCTAATGACATCACTCTGAAACTCCAACTAAGGCATCTACGTGTGCTGAAGTTTTAATGTGGAAACAGCCGCTTTGCTCCTTCTCTGCATTAAGGGAAAACAAAAAGTTTCCTCCTACGGTGCCTTGCTAAAAGCCCTTTTATCTCATAGACTGAGACAATGCAGTGCATAAAATTAAAGAAATGGACACGAGAGTTTTGCAAATAAAAACTTGAAGGTTGTTTTTTGCATTTGGATTGAACACCTTAAATTCCTATTCTATGTACAACTACAGCTATTATTGATCAGTATGAACTGGAATTGGTTGTATTTCAGCTCGATTTCACATCTCCATTTTAATGTAATTTCAGCTTCCCCGACTCTGGTAAAAAGAATTCACACAGCATGATGCTGCCACCACCATGTCTCCTTGTGGGGGTTCAGAGTTGTATGTAGCGCCAGTTTTACACATAACATAGCCTTTAGCATATAGGCCAAATACAAGTCTCATCCGACTTGGGGAAGTTATTTCAATTCTTTGCTGTGTCCTCTTATGACTTTATACAATGCTTCATTTATTGCCACTTTTACATGAAGACTAGATCATTGGCGTGTAAGGCTAAGAAGGGTGAATACAAAGGCATGATGTACATGATGTTCCACTTTTCAATTATACACAACTCAGCGTTAAACTTGTACATTAAATGAAAAAAAAAGTAGATTTAAGTTTGTTGTTTCCAATATGACAACATATGCACAAGTGATTTAACAAGTTCCTGGTTTATTTTATGTTCTAATGAACCCAAAGTGAAATATAGTGCCAACCCTGTTTTCTCTCTCATTCTCTGTCTTAAAGGATCGTCCTATTTTTTCAAGGGAAAGGAGTACTGGCGAGTGCCGGGCAGCGACATGGAGGCGGAGGCAGGTTACCCCCGCCTGATTGCGAAGGACTGGCTGCTCTGCACTGAGATGCAGTCCGACTCTCCGGACACAGAGGCGAAAAGCACAGAGACGAGGGTCAACGTGCACCGCCACCCAGACCACGCAGAGAACGGATACGAGGTGTGCTCCTGCACGTCTGACACCGCCTCACCTTTGGCCGTCAGCTTATCCCCATCTCCAGTTTGGCTGCTGCCGCCTCTCTGGACGCTCTGGACCTTCCAACCTGAACTGTTATGATGCTGAAGCACGGGGTTAAGTCCTTGTGTTGAGGGCCACAGAGAGACTAATTAGCAGATGCTCAGCAGAAGGAGAAGAAGAAAAAAAACATACTGGAAAAATTTGATCATATAAATACAGTTTATTTTATTTTATTTGTTCACTTAATTTTTCTTTTTTCTTGGGAGTTATTTATTTCACATGCCATCTTATGGTCACTTTGAGCCTTGCAGAAGTCACTCTACAAACAAATATCAGTTAATATCCACTGACAGTGACAGTGTTAGATGTTTCTTAAGCTGAGTTGCACAGAAATACAAATGATCTTTACTCTCCAGATGGCCTCAGCGGAAATAAATGTTCAGATATAGGTGGTTTTATCATTATGGATTCAAATGGTGACTCACTTTGGGGTATTCAGTTATATGAATATGAGCTCGAGGGTCAAAACTGCTCGAAGATGAGAGTATTCACATGAAAACTGACACACAGGTTTGGAAATTGCGGCTTCTTTTCAACCAAAAAAGCTGAATCTTTTGAAAAATGAGATTTAATGCTATTTAATGTAATCAGAATATTGTAGAAGACTATAATGCAAACCCTCTGGGTGTTTGATTGTCGGTGTTGTTTTTTAGTTTTGTGTTCTGCAAGTAAAATGCAGCTCAAGTCCGAATGAAACCGTTCTGTCAAAATATTCTTTTAATTTACTTCCAAAGATGCCGGGATCTCTTTTGCCGGTTACTTCTGGTGATTGTCCGTCTGTCCTGTAGGCATGGACCAGTTATAGCTACAAAAGATTAGAAAGGTTATGGCTTCAAAACCACTTGTCTGTCTAACTAATCTTAGTGTGACATTTTTTTTATTATATACATGTTTCTTAATAAGTATTAAGCATAAAATAAGGCAGTGGTGCCCCTTCCCCACTCGTCGCTTGCCCTTCTGATCAGCTGGCTGAATGAAGGCTTGACTACACTCTCCTATTGATTCACAGAATATATATTTATTTTCATACAAAAAAAAACTTCAACAGCCATGGTTTGGAGATTGTAGCATCACTACCTTTCTTTCTAATTAAAAGGTTAGTTCAGATTATTAGCAGTGTGCATCTGTGAAGTTATCAATAAATGTTCCTTTATCTGCAGTAGAACAATGCCATATGACCACAAGCTAGTTCAAAAAATAAATGCATCCTTGGACCGATGGAAGTTAACAAGCTAATAAGGTATTATTAATCTGCCTCATCACAGATCATAAAACCTTTGGATTATATATTTTTTTAACAATTACAAGACCCAGAAAGCACAGGAATGTACCATCATTGATGCTATTGCAACACAGGTCCAAACTACAGCTAAAGCAGCTTGACAGCTTGACACAAAGTCTCTAAATATAACAATGTTCTGTAAGATATATACAATATATCTGCAAAAATAGCATTATAAGTAAATAACTTGGCTATAAAAAGACAGTGCAGGTCTCTTTATACTCTATTATTTCTCCACTCTGAGAATTAGGGCTGGGCGATATGGACCACAAATAATATCTCGATATTTACAGGCTGAATGCCGATATACGATATTTATCTCAATATGTTTTTATTTTAACAAAGTAATTATAAAAAGCAATCTCTGCATCAAAGCTTTATCCCAAAAGTCTCACAGGCACATTTTATTAACAGGTAAATATGAGAAAAAGCTGAAAAATAACCTACTGGAATACATAAAAGTATAATTGTAGCCCAACATAGACTATCTCGATATAATCTAGATAGTCTCATTTTATATCTCTTTAAAAGAACTCTATATATTTTCAAAATCTCAATATATTGCCCAGCCCTACCTAGAATGTAGTCCCTTTTTTCAACAACCTCCCAGTGACATGTCATCTTTCATCACCAGGTAAGAGAACTTTGTCAGAAAATAACATCACACAGCCTCACCTCAAAGATCCATAGTTAAGCCTTAAATTTAGAGCTGTTTTTAGGTCATTTAAACTATTTTTATCATGACCTTCTCTTCAGCAACAACACAAAAACAAAAGCTCCCTCACCCCTGCCCCAAAGGACTGATCTACAGAAAGAAAGGATTTCCTGCCGCCTTTCCAAAACAGAAACTTAAGTGGTTAGCCTCTCCGAGGCCCAAGCGTGCATCCTCAAAGTCCTTTAATAGTTTGGCTCGCATATTCTAAAGTCAGCTCACGCAAACACGTGTTTACCGTTATCCTCCACTGCCATACGATTCGGGTCAATGATTGTCTCCATTTGATTGAATGAAGCTGTCGGCTTATCCCTGGGGTTAGCGGCAGCAAGGGATCGAGGGCGATGTCCGGAGGGGAGTTGTCTTTTTTTTGCTAACTGGATTCATCTCTCTTTGAAGTCTTTTGAAGTGGGAACTCGATAAGACTTGATCAGTGTCAGCCATATTGACAACTTGAAATCTTTTAGAGCATGATGTTAATAGAAGCAGAAGCCAGTGCGTTGACACGTGTCAGCGCCACGAGAGTCACCTGTTGGTAGTCCTCAGCAGGCCACTGGCGTTTTAAAGCAGCGCTTGTCAAGCTACGAGCAACATCCCTGTTGAGGAGCTTTACAACTGAGCAGATTGTTCAATTAACTCATCACCCACGATCAGTTTGTTACTCTTGTGTTACTCTATAAGAAGCAGAACAGCAAAAAAACGTATAATAGTCTATGTCAAAGCCCTTTTACTAAATTTAGCAGGTACTTATTCTATCTTTTTGCTTAAGTCAAAATCAAAATGTTTATAAACAAATACCATAGATAACATTGACCGACATATAATTATGAATATTTTATTTTAGCAGCAGCAGGAATAATTGTACCTTTGCTGTTTTAAATATCTGCATTAGTATGTTTGTTTAGTCAAAGTTTTTATACTATTAAAGTTTCATACTGGTCCATGCCTACTGTCCAGTAAAAAAAAATGTCTTGTCAGCTTTTATTTCAATGAGCTAAATCTGAGCAAACATGCTTTATTTTGGCTCAGACCGTGGTGAAAATGCCCGTGGTGGGATGACTTTCAGATCCACAGCTCAGGAAAGTTCTCCTTCTGACGGCAGAAGGAAACATCGTAGTTGCCCCCGTTTGCCGACGATAAATCTTTCTGATTGCATTTGGACGCTCTGAAAGAGTTGTAATTTCTAAAGTGTTCATTCAAGTTGAATGTAAATACTCTCTCAGATTAAAGCTAGATCTGTGCTGCGGTGTCACAGTTCAGATATTTACCTGTCGGCCCGGACGCCACGTGGAAAGTATCTTGCCAAAGTATTCATATGTTGAAGCTTTTCACGTGTCACTGTCGCGTTACAAACACAGACTTCAGTGTATTTTGTTGGGATTTTCTGTGATAGACCAACACTAAGTAATGCATAATTGTGACATGGAAGAATATTTTTGAACAGCATAAATCTAAGAGCTGTAGTGTGTTTAGTCCTCATAAGAAAATATTTCATTTACAGCTGAAAATATTTTGTGGTTGCTCTCCACCAGCATTACACATCTAGACACTGACATCTATGCTCATCTTTTAAGCACAATAACCTTAACCTCAGCCAGATTGCATGCAGAGTGTCTGTGGGAATCAGTTCTACAAAGTGTAGACCTAGATCAGCCCTGGTCTAGGTCTACACTTTGGTTCGTTCTAGCACATAAATTTGCTTGGATATCAACCATTCTATTATATCTAGCTCTGGTTCTGTGTTTCAGGCTCATTGTCCTGCTTTAAGGTGAACTTCTGCCCCCACAGTCCCAACTCTCTTGCATCCTCCAACAGGTTCCTTTAAGAATTGCGCTGTATTTATCTCCCTCTTCTTTTAAACTCTGCCCAGCGTCCCTGCCCCTGCTAAAGAAAAACATCCCCAGAGCATGAATGCTGCCAGCACCTTTCCTCACTGTGGGGTTGACGCTTTCAGAACGAGGTGCAGGGTTAGCTTTCCACCCTACACAGAGTTTGCCATGCAGTCTCAAAAAGTATAAATTTGATATTGAATGTTGTCTCTTTTATATTTCTTGTAAGAACCAGCAAAGAGCACCTACTGTTTTGTACTTGGCACGTATCCATGAGGGCCAGATTTGTCTTTTGCAATGCTAAAAGCTGTTTACTGCATAGGTTCTCCCGCCTGAGATGTTGATCACTGCAGCTCCAAGTTATTATGGGCTGCTTGGCTGTTATTTTTTTCTGATTAATGCTCTTCTTGCTCAGCCTGTTAGCTAAGGTAGTTTGCCACATCTGGTGAAGTTTCCAGCTGTGCCAGGCTCTTTCCGTTTTCAGGAAGTGGAGTAAACAAAGCTCTATGAGATGTTAAAAGCTTGGGACTCTCTGATTCACTGATTTCTGAAGGCAGTTAGATTTTATTTAGGGGTATCAGAGTAAAGTGGGTGAATTCATTGTACCCCAGTTTTTTTTGTTTGTTTGTTTGTTTTTTAGATTCGTATTTGTGGAAAAAACCTGGAAAGCCATATATCATTGTCCTTTCTCTTTACTATTCTCCACCAGTTTGCATTGGTCTATCACACAATCCCAATAAAATACTTTAAACTTTGTGGTAACATTACAAAATGTTTAAGGGGTATGAGTATTTTTTCAAGAAACTGAATAACCGGGTTCGGGATTAATAGCACCAGTTCCCTGAGGAAGAGACAAGGCCACCATTAAGCCAAATATAGACTCATATCAGAGAGAAAAAATAACATCCTGAGGCGTCATCGTTCGACAGGTGACTGACACTGCAGCTCCCGTCTGTGCAGACAGGTGTAATGTACCTTGGGATGTATGGCAGATAGATGGTTAGATTTGCAGATCAATGGCTTCAGCTTCAGGTGCAGAAGACACATGAGTGGCGTGTTGGTTGTCAACAGGTAGACGCGCCGTCAAGAGGAAGACAAGCGAAGCGACAAATGAATGTTGGACAGAACATTCAGAACCAGGATTCCCGCTGTTGCTTATTTGACGTTATCCTTGCTTTCTGTCCTTTTCCTGCACTCCCCTATTACTTTGAGGTGGTACCTACACAGTGCAGCGTCCTCTCCTTAAGCATCCCCCCGCCATAACCAGAGGTAGTATTGGTTCGCTGTATTTTCTTTTTTTTTTGTGTTAAATATGAATATATTGTGAGCCATTGCTTTGATGGGGATGACAGCTCACGGAGCATTTCTGACACAAGCTCAAGCTCCGTTTGATGCCATCCGTTGCAGACCTCACAAAGGCAGCAGATTTATTATTGTTGCTGATATATTTACCTACAAGTTTAAATATAGACAGATATATTTGAGTCCCAATGTTCCATGGTTGCGGCAAACCAAGTGGACTGTGTATATTTCAAGCTGTGTTTTCTAATGTAAAATATTTTTGTAGAAAAAAAATAAAGAAAGAAAGAATCTGAATGGTTTTCCTGGTTAATTATGGTGCGGTGAGAGCGATTACTTTGAGTACTCCGTCTTGTAGCTGAGTGGGTAATTATTTAGTGCCATTGAAAAACAACCCATGCTTGAAGACAGATGAAGGTAACGGAACAGCTTGCAGACACCAACTGGGAGTTGATGTCCATCTCTGTGGTGTTCTTAAGCACAGTTCTTTTCTTACTTTTTTTTATGTTGTAATTATGTTCATGAATATTGCAAATGTGTTATGATAATCCTCCCCCCCCCCCCCCCCCCCGCACAGTCGCTCTGGCAGGAAATCTTACTGTTGTTATTTTATGCTTTGATGCTCACGTTAACGCTGAGCCGAAAACACCATACGGTTTCTGAAGATGCGTAGGCAGCCGCCTCCTTTAACCGTCCTCATGTACCATAAGAAAGACCCGTTATGGGCTGCTGAGGCTATCACAGTGGCAATCTTGAGGAAACGCATTCTGAGAGGATATCAGATTTCAGGCCGTATGTATCTTACTCATAATTAGATGGATTCATTTTTAAATCTTTGGTGATTTTTTTTTCTCCCATTAGGGAATTATCTTTCAGTTAAAGCGCATGATTGATGGTACCAACAGATCTTGGTTATCTATCTCGAACAGGGTTATGAGCCACCATGCCAGAGTCACTTAAATTTTCCCTTTCCTCCAGTCATATAATTGGCTGTAACATCAGGCTAAATGTCTTAGCCACAAGCATTCGTCCATCTGCTGATTCATGAGTTAATCTACACATACATCCATGCATCCGCCCATCCCCCAAGCTATATAACTATTCATCCTAATGTTAATCTATTAGTACATTTCCCCATCTGACCGTATAGCCATCTTTCCATTTATTAGTCACCATCCATCAATCGATCATGCACTTGTCCATCCACGTATATATTCACCCAAATGTCAAACCAGCAGCTGGCCCATCCATCCATCCATCCATCCAGGTTAAGATCACAGTTTTACAAATGAACTGTATATACCGTCACATCCCGTTTAAAAACTTTAAAAAAGGTGCTATTAAAAAAAAGATCCATTCATTTATTATAAATGCATTCATTGGTATTCTCTGTACGTACTCCTTTTGACACAACTTGCAGGCCAGGGTGTGACAGCAGTGAGAGCATTTTTCCCTCCTCTTGACACTCTGGAGTGGTGTTAATTAACTGGTGTGTCCCGCCAGCCACCAGGAGAGCACAAACTCCCTGAAGCAAAAACGACACCAGGTCACTCTTCATCACTTTGTCCAGCTGAGCCTGTCTGAGCCGGATGCTAAGCGGTCGAGCCGGCGGCACGTGCCATACAGGTATATGACGGCACAAACGCAGTATGGCGGTCTGTTTCTATAGAGATGATTGAAAAATGTATTTATATCAGATATTTGTTTTTATTTTTAATACTTAACTGATCAAACCCAGCCTGTTTTGGTCTTTGTCTGCAGCAAAGTGAACAGATTTTCCCAATTTCCCACCTTTCTGAAGCGCCTGCCCTGTGGCTACTTCCTGTTTATAGTTCCAAACTTGGATCTCCACTTTATTTACTCTTAAGACAATTACAGTGCAAAGAAAGACTTCTTAAACTTTAAGGTCTTCCACATTTTTTATGTTTTCAAACTCATCTTAAAATTTATTAATTTTTACTTGTCGGTCTACAGTTTTCCACAATGGCAAAGAAAAAAAATGGATTTCTGAGTGTGGTGTTGTTTTATGAAAAGTGGAAAAACTGAAATATGATATTCCAAGAGCTTACGCATCATTTAAAAATCCCATTTTCCCTGAAGGGTAGCCCCAAGTCTTTAGGGAATGATGTTAACAGCTTCCCTAAGGAGGGTTCCACCGTTCTAACTAAACATTCAGAAAGGATTTATTGTCATTTCCGCTCCTTATAAATTGCACTGAAATTCACTCTGTGCCAGAGGGAGCACAAATGAAACAAACGATCATAAGACTGAACGATTTCAGGGCAGCAGCTGAGTTGGGTGGGGAATGTCAGGTTGCAGCTTTTTCCATGGCTGTCTTTGTTATGGACAGTGTGGCTCACTGCCAAGAGCCACACAAGAGTCATTCCATCTGGGGAAGCACAAGTTGACTGTGGATCAGAACCACTGTCAGTGAAGACCAGGGGTTATCTAAAATCTAAAAAAAAATTAAATCAAATGAAATTAGAAATCAGATTTGAGCCTTTTTATAATTACTTATCTTTCAGGTTCAATGTGTATTTAATATCCTCAAGAGGCAATTCGTTTTTATAGCAGTAAATATGGAGAAATAGCTAAAATACAGTTACATACGCAAATGTGGAAAAAAGTATAACCAATGGTATTTGTGACTTCTTAAACCGGTTAGTTCTGCATTGTGGCAGGGTATGTCGGTCTTTAATGGATGATTTGGATGAGACAGGATAGAAATTTTGATTGCCAACGGTGGACGTTTCACCCCTATGCGCCACTTCATACCCTTGTGGTTTCGGTCGTTTCAAATCCCGGCGCCTTCTGCTGACCATGCATCGAAAGTGATTGTGATTCGCTTTTCTTTGGATGTGCTTCATTCAAACCTTTCAGATTAATAATCATAATAATAATGAACAGGGCTGGATTTTATAAGGTGGAAATCCCCACCACCAAAAATAATAATTAATGAGCTTAAAACAAAAGCAAAGAAAAACCTACTTTAGAAATGGGGGTACCTGTGGGGAGAAAAACTTGCATTGTATTGTAGAAACAGGTATTTGGAAGAAACTGAAACAAATCAATTCTCTGGAAAAAGCAACAACACATTTACCGCACGATAGGCGCTCAAAACTGGTGTCTGTCTAATGCGTGTGGTCTTGGGCAAACAGATCCAAACTCTCAAACTTGGAGAAAAGACACACAAAAAAAAGAATTTCCAAAAGAGTTTGGGAAGAAAAACACTAACCTATGGACTGTATATGTGAGTGAGGCACTCCACACTCACATATACCACACTGAAATGTCAGAAAGCTTAGCTTGGCTGCTTCTTGATTCATGCTCTGTGCGCTATTGAGGGAAGAATCTGCAGACTTGTGAAACTCCGGCAGTCCTCCGCTGTCACATTCCACTAAAAGTCATACTGGATTGAATTCCTGCCCACACACCAGCCGGAGGATATGCCAGGACTTAACCCGGAGTTTGAGAAAAGGTTTCACCTCCGCCTGTGGATGCACGGAGTGATTGAGTCCCAGGGAGCGCGAACCAAGTGTGCAAAGAAGGCCTTTAAAAAACAAGCACGGGCAGAAGCTTTCTCTGTTGGACAAACTGGCATTTTAAATCAGGTAATGAGCAGTTCGAAAGCCTCTGACCATTTTAATTGAACTTAGATAAAATGGGAGCAGAGTCAAAGGGGACCAATTTCAGGAAGACGCCACACACACCACTAGCATCCCGAAATTAGTCTGGTGAAACAGAATGCAGCCTTTATTTGTCAGAGGCACTCGTGCTCATCCAGTATTTAATTGGCTAAAAAGGAAGCAAAAAAAAAATCTATTTCACCTGAACCCGGAGCCACTTATCACCATGTAAAGGCTTCATATCCAGTTTATGAATTCAGAATGCCTCCCTCAAGTATACGCCTCCCCTGGTTGTAGTAGAGAGTATTGAGTTTCCTTGAGATTCTTGGTTTAATTATCTGGCATGACCTATTGGCAGGAATTACAAGGTTAAGCATCGCGGCACACAGACAAAATTGTTATACTGATAAAGTCTTGTACGTGCGTCGCAGCACAGAGGTGGGTTTGAAGAGGCGGTGACCTTCTTGGCCAGATTACTAGCCATCTGTGTGCAGGAAAGACTGAGGGGATGAGGCGAGGCACTGCGCCACAAAACCCAACAGTTGTTCCCCCCCGAAGGGAGGATTGCAGAAGGCAGTCACTCTTTGGCAAGCTATGAAGGCAATAAAGCTTATCATAAACAGATAGGGCATCATGATGCACACGATGGGCAGCTGGAGGGGCTTTACAAATAGGAAAGGAGCTAGTTAACAGATTAAAGTTAGCAGGTGCTCCTGTGTAGCATCACAGGTACGATCAGAGTAGTTTAAGAAGCGGTTTGCCTGGTTTGCAGAATAAAATGCTGCATGGTTAATAACTGAGCTCCAGCTTTCTGTTGTAAGGATTTACTTATCAGTACCTAATTAAAAATACCCTTGTACTTTTAAGCCCTCAAAAATGAGTAAATACACTGACAAATAACAAAAAAAACAGCACATGAGATATTAAACTAGGTCAGTATTTGTTTTACAAAGACTCGGTGAACATTTTGAAAAAAATAAGTACACCCTGATATTAGGTAGCTTTTGAAACCTCCTTCAGCACGCGGTTATTTGGCTTCTGGGTGACTTCATCAAATGTACAAGGGAACCTACAGAAAATGTCCAAAACGTTGGCCAGACGGGGGCCACTGATGATTCGGGTTGGTGCTCCTTCACTAAAAGCCGTAACACTTTGACACGGCTTACTGTTAAGATTAGTCACGCTTTGCATCTTAAAAAGTATTACCTTACCATAGAAAGCATGCAAAGTTTAAAAAAAAATATTTAAAAAATCCAGTCACAGATCTCTATGATATGAGGCACCATTGCAGGTGTTTGTTTGGGACATGTTGGTTTATTATCCTGTTGCATGACTGAATACGGCAAGCTTAGTGCTGAGGTTCGGTTTAAACCTTTTAAGCAGTTAATTGATTACCTACACTAGTTAATTGTCTTAGCATCTTCGTTTAGCATAAATTCTAAGGCGATTTACAAAACTGAAGGCCTGTCAGAGAGGAGACCAGACCAAAGGAAACTTACCGTCTTAAAATAACTTCAGTCTCTAAAACCCAAAAGCTGTTCATGCAAACACCACTTTACAACTCATTAAAGAATCGTCACATTTGCATTGGGTGGTTATTTATAAAAGATAATTATTATTTGCTCAGGAAATGGGGGAAGGGGGCAGACCATGTTTCCAGTTAAGTAACTGTCTCTTGCAAAAGTAAAGCAGCTTGAAAAGCAATAATAGACAGTGGTTTAAGTGAATGAGGGGAGATTGTAACTGCTTGTAAGATTTTAACAGAAGCTGACCTCAGAAATCTCAAATTATTCCTTTAACCTGTCAAACAAATGATGTCGCTTTAGGTGTAGAAACAAGGTCATGGTCAAATCAGTCACTGTAAGGTTGCCCAGGCAGGGCTGCAAAAAAAGCCCAAACCATTGGTCTTACACCACCGTGCTTTCAGGCTAAGGTGTTTGTGTGAATCAGCTTTCATCAAATGTCTGGGTTCAGTCTGTTTAAAGGACGGCCTATCCAAATTCTTGTGGTTTATTTAAATGCAATTTTGCATGCCTAAGATGTGCCATCTCCTGTGTTCTCCACCTTTGGAGTTACGGTTAGGGTTGACAGTCTTGCTGGTGAGGATTCTCAGTCATCCAGGTCATGGTCATTCCAAAAAAAAGTAAAAAACAAAGCAACTGGACTTGTTTTCCGTAGACGTTTCACTTACTTTTTTTTTGGTTGACAGTCTGTTATGTGTAGAGCATTCCTTTTTTCCAAATAATACATAAAGGCCCGGGGGGAAAAAAACCATGTGGCTTGATGTTTTATGCTCTTATATAATCAAACCCAAACTTTTGAGGCAGTACCTTGGTCTGGAGTTACCATCCTTCAGATGGCTAAACTGTTCTGAAGGTGGACGACATCGTAAATGGCTCTAAACGCAACTCAGTTTTAACCCACGACCTGCGAGTGTCTGCGAGAACGCTGAAGACGAGCATGGTAGCATTACTGTGAATCCAAGCACGCGTCAAAATTTATAAAGAAAAAAAAAGAATGCCGAGGGTTCAGAAGTGAATCTGACAGAAAATCCGTGGGGTCACCTGCAAAAAGGCTGTGGAGACGAGATGTCCTCACATTCTGACTGGTTTTGAGGACTTTGGCAAAGCAGAGAGGCAAATGTTGCCAAGTCAAGATGTATCATGCTGAAAGACTCCTTTCAAACACAGCTTAACGCACATATTGCAGAGTGTTATTTTTGAGTGTTTTATTTGTAAAAATTTACCTTCCATCAGATTTATTTGATATTGTATAACATTGAACGGGATAAATGTCACGCTGTAGGTGAGAACGGTTTTGGAAGGATTCATTAGGGTCTCATTTCTTGTCATTTTAACAGGAGCATCTATGCTTTGGTGTGACTTTTTTTTTTATTCCCTGAAACTTTAATGAAAGAGGATGCTTGACTTTGCTATTTAAAAGTTTAAAGATGAGGCTGCAGCGTCTGTCGGGGCTGTGATTTTTTTTTTCTTTTCTTTTTTCACAAGAACGATCGGCATAAGTGAGCGAAAATATTTTATCCACACAGATCAACCAGACACCTTCAGAATTTGTATGCGGCGTGCGTGTACTTTGGGACCCCGGCTGGCAAAGGAATTTCCTCTTCTACCCAGAGCGAACACCTGAAGGCTCTTCCGCTGACTGACACAAACAGAAAGTTGAAGTGGGCCAGGAAGAACCAATCAATCATCCTGTTGGAGCCACAGAGCGCCGAAGACAGTCAACACCAGAGCGGACTCCTGCAGCGTTAGACACCTGTAAGGTTGTGTGGTGCGTATCCTGCTGCAGAAACACCAACTGTCCTCCTCAGGCAAACTGTCTGACATGCTAAATCAAGCACAGGACTGAAAGCAGAGTTATCATTTGTTCACTATTATGTAAAGCTGTCAATGTGTTCGCCAGACTGCAGCTTGTGAGTATTACATCCTTTCACCCAGCTGCAGTCGCATTGAAAAATAAAAAGTTATTTTTTTTTAACCGAGATTAATCAATGTGACTGCAGCAGTTTTACACAATAACAGTTGATATGAATTGAATTGTTTATGTTTTTATAGTTTTTTCCGCTGTCACAGATTGCGTTTTCTGGGTTTATGTTGCCGCTTGTTGTTTTTATATTGTTATTATTTCTAATATCATTTATATTGCAAAAGTAATCAACCAAACTGGGGGGGGAAAAGACGTTTATAATAGAGTTTAAATTATCACCATTTCTAGGATTTACTCAGACTTGAGCATGCAGAAGAGGAAAAAGTTCAATTTAACCCTTTTGCATTGCATCACTGCCCTCTTCTGGTAGTTTCATAAAAACTGTTCTAAATATTCATCAGCTGACTCTTGCAGAATATTACTGTCAGATCGTTTGCTGTAGTTCATATGTTTGGTGCACACAGGGTAAAACCAGTTGTTTCCTTTCAGCATTAAGTGTGGTATTCTAAACATGTATCACGCGGTTGCATTACATATAAGTCTAAAACATATGTAATGATAGAAATTAGTTTAACCAATAAAATGTGTATATATGTTCTAAACTAATTGAAAAAGGAAAAACTGGGGTATGAAATTTGAGTCAAACATTTTTGGTCAAAGATAGAAAAAAAAATAACCTTAGGAAATGTTCTGTGTCTATAGTGCAGTCTTTACGCATAATGAAAGACGTCGAACCATCTCTAAAGGCTTTAGACTGCATGAATTCAACATATGCTGAGTCATGCAGCAATAAACCAACAAATATGTGAGAGCCTTAAAGTATTTTACCAAGACAGATCCATTTTAAATCAAATTAGAAATGTATAATCGAATCGAGAATCCAATACTATAGACTGGTGGTTTCCAAACCTTTTCGGCCACTCAAGCCACAACTGTCAAGTTAGGAGTTCTCGTGGTCCTCAAAATTATGTTTGTCTTTCATTAGAAGACAAAAATAAATTCTATGTTAATTATTTGTAAATTCTGTCTAAATTATTGCAGATCTAAAACATAAAACATCAGTAGGTTGAAGATCCAAATCCAGCTTCCCCCTGTCACATGCCTATGTGCCTCAAGTTGCCTACCGATCTGCGCGTTGGTTATGAATGTGCGCTCGTTAGTCGGTGTGACTGGGTGAATGTAGTTATAGCATAAAGCACTTGGAGTGATTGGCATGACCAGAAAAGCACTATATAAATTCAGTCAATACCATAACAGACACATTTGAGTTCAAGCACAATTTTCTGGCTATGCCTTTCTTGTGAAAAAAAATGAAAGCAAAGAAACACATAAAAAAATGACATTTCAGGAACATTTAGGACTTTACAAAAATAATACCCTAAAAATTGTTCTCATTTGCATCAACTCCATTCGATTTCTATGAATCAAAGTTCTGACTTTGTTCTGAAAGGTTGTGAGAGAAAAGAAAGTGGGATATAAGCTAGACCAGCAACATTCAAGAGCTGGAACTTATCGCTGGTATGTTTCTTTTCGCTTGTGCTGTTTTCTTGGATAAGTACGGTATACTGCTGATCATTTTCTGTTTTTTACTTTGTCAATAACTCAAATTTGGAAGATCAAGTTTTGCCAGGGCTTACACTTCCTGGCAGAAACCTTGAGATCAATACTCTGCCTCCCATTTGACGCCATTTATTTTGTGAAGTCACCAATCCCTCCTGCACAGAACTCCGACCCAATATGAGGCTGCAACCCCCATACTTCACAGTTTTTCTTCTATATCTAATGGCGGTCATTATGAGCCAACACTTAATTTTAGTTTTAATCGGACCGCAGGATAGGGCTTGAAAATGAAGGCCTTTGTCCTAACTACATTTCATATTAGCCATATTACATATTACATATTAAGGTACACTTTGGTACAATATGGATACTAATGTTGCTTTTGGAATAACGGTTTCTCACTCACTGAGTGGCATTTTAGCCCATTGATTCACTGTGGATAAATATTACCAATTTCAACCAGCATCTTTACCAGGTCTTCTGCCTGTTTTGGTTTTGATATCAGCATTTTGCACCAAAACTATCACCTCTGTGACACAATGCCTGTCTGCTTTCTAAACAGCAAAATGGCTGGACGTTCCCCTGGTGGATGGACCAGACTTGTGTTTATTCAACGTTTTCTTCCTTATATCTTGGTTGATTTCTTGTACTTTTTTCCACGATGTAACAAGAAAGCAGTGTTTTTAACGCCGTTGTCCTAAAATACATCCACTAGTTTGTCTATATTTAACTAAAATGTTGTGAATTAACACAATAAAAGCTTTAAAAAGCCTTGACATTACCCCTTGGGCTTTCCCAAATTGTTTTAAGGCATGCTTTACGTATGTCAATGTTTGATTTTGAAGAACATTAATGAAAAAAATTACTTAAACTTTTGTTCATCATTCTGGTTTTACTCTTAACTGATCTGAAAAATGTTAACATTTAGTCTGATAAACCACTAAGTTAGATATGAGTCAATATTAAGTTTTGACTTAGTATGACTTTGTAATTACAAGCTTACTGACAAAATCACATTAAACTGAAATTAATACTCAAATGTGTGAAATGAATCCAAGCGTTTAGATGAATCCCACTTTTTGAACTGAATTATTGCAAAATATAAACTTTTTGATGTCATTCTAATTTATCGAGAAGTATCCTTATTTCTGTGTTGTTTAATTCTTAAAAGAATACACATAAATAGGGATGGAACAGTTAGCTCATATATATATATATATATATATATATATATATATATATATATATATATATATATATATATATATATATATATATATATATAGGGGAGAGTTGTGGCAGTTTTTACTTAACGTGACTTTAAACCGAGACCATGTCAGTAATGCTTCCAACTAAAATATGTACATATATTTTAGGATGTGGTGCATCCACTAGGATGACCACTCTGGATCTGAAATAGAGAAATTAAGAAACATAGCTCTCTTTAAAAAAAAGTCTTGTCTTTCGAGAGAACACATTGGGGTAAATTGTTCCATTGATTATTAAAGTAAAGTAAGGATATTTCAATCCCAGAAACTGTGATTCCATATAAAGGCTAGATAGATTCAGTCTATCTAGCCTATCTATATCCCATTTAAGGGTTGTTTAAAGTTATATTACAACATCAACAGCCAATTTTCTACAAGCTATTGTGCCACAAGAGCTCCTCACGGGTCAGGACATTTGTTATAAAATTCTTCCTTTTCTCATTCAGATTATTTATTTGTGGACTATATATTGCGGAACGTCAATGTTTTGGTCTGAATTTCTCATTATTGCTGCTCTACATTCCCCGCTTTTACGCTGTTCTAAAATTTGTCTGAGAGCAACTCGTTTTGATGTCGTCTCTTTAAATCTAAAGGAGCCACTTCATATCCCACCCTCCTCCATGTCACAGATACCCCGTTTACACTACCCGTTTTTAACCGTGCCGAGACCAGTCCGAGCTCGGTAACCGAGATAACTATGGAGTGTAAATGGAACGCAAACTGAACTGGACCGTGCCAGACACAACCGGACCGCACTAAATGCAGCCCAGTTCCATGTGTGGGTTCGGCTCGGTTTTTCAGTAGCCCGGTTTTCTAATGACAAAGAGCGCATGAGCAGACCGCGTCATCTCCTTACAGCCAGCTGACATTTCAGACATTCATAAAAATACTAGCTTCCCTACCGTCCGTGACACACGATTTCCAGTGATGATTCTGCTTAGCAGCATGATGAACCTCAGCGTCTGTCGTTGTTTCCTGCGTCCGTAAATCCTTATTAGACGTTCGTTTGTCTTATCCACTTCCCAAAAGCCGACTCTGTCAAGTAAATTCACCAAAAGTTGCCGTCTTTGCCTGACTCTCCGCAAACAACGAAATATAACCAAACATAACTTCCTGAATGTAACGGGCCCCGGCATTTTTATTTGCTTGATTTCCTCCTTCAATCCCAGAGATCAGTAGTACCGCAGATCGTCACTAGGAGGCGAGGAAACCAAAGAACCGAGATGGCGTGATGTGTAAACGGTCTTCAGAACCAAGCTCGGCTTGGTTAACTGATCCAAGCTCGGACCGAGATCGGCATGGATCGGTTTAACAAGGGTAGTGTAAATGGGGCTAGAGTATTCCACTTCCACCCCATGCGGCCTTTTGTGTAAGATGCTGGGAGACGTGTGATATACACCCCGAATGGGCAGAAGAACCAACCTTGTGTTAAGCTACCGCACCCGGTCGGCGGTGAGACACCCTCGGTGGACCCAGCTTGTTTTACCCATCAGGCAACCCCCACTTAAATATTGTTTTGTATGCAAGACGCTCGAAACTGAAAAGTATACTTGAATTTATTTAATCTACTAAAGTCATAGAAATGTTTACAGACACATCAGTGCTGATGGGCTCTTGATCAGCAAAAAGTCCCGACAGATCATCTCACAAGCATTATTAAGGAATCTAGGTACACACCCGTGCAAGGGCTGTACACTTCCTAACTATGTCATCAGTGGAGAAAATGTGTCACCTTCGGGGTACAATCTCATAGATTGTTTCATATCCTTGTGTCGGTACTATCTAAGTGGGCCATGCAGCTCCCGGGTTAAGCTGACCGTTCCACTTACACACTCCATATCTTAACACTTGTCACTTGATTATTGCAATGGTCATGATGGTTTATTTCCATTTTTGGTCTAAAAATAGGAATGTCACATAGTTTTAGTCAGACAATGTAACAATACAACGTACAATTACCATAAAATAATCTATTTAAAAAATGTACAAGTGGGGATTAGTCGTACCACTGGCACAACTCACTCCAACACTGCTATATTGGAAAAAGTGGAATATCCAGCAGTTTTGAGCTAACATTATGTTAGCTGTGTCGACTCATAGTATAGTTTAACTACAGGTAAGCAATAAAAATGTAAATATTGTGTGAAATATTTTTAGACAAATACATAACTGCTCAGACACAACACTCAAAAAACCTTGATTGTTGAAATTTTACTTTGAAAGGCAAAAAAACTGTTTTATTTTTTTTATGTGCCAAACTCTCATGCAATGAGACTCAATTCCTTGCAGGATGAGTCAAGTGGCTGCCTCTTAGAAAATATGTGATCATATGACCAATCTTTAATGGTGACCTAGAAACAGGGGGTGGCACAACTTCTCACTGGATCAAATCACCCCCTCCCCACCCTCATACATACATAAATGTGTATATATATATATATATATATATATATATATATATATATATATATATATATATATATATATATATATATATATATATATATATATTATTAATATCAGTATTATTAAGTAATTAATTAATTTCATGAGGCCTAAAATCCCTGGCAGCACCACTGGTCTGAGACATGGACTTTTGTTAGATCTGCAACATTTGTGATCTAAAAAAATAATCAATGATGCGATTCCTTATTATTTTCATAATAACAAGCTGCGTTGTAACAACTCTCCATTATGTGGATTTGACTATGCACGTAGTATTTTTTTTTTAGGTCGGAGGATTTTGACCCTAGTCGTTTTTATTATGGCTGCTGAGAAGAAGGGAGAGAAAAAAAGTACGAGTGACGTCAAACCTCCAGCTGTAATTGCGCTGCGCATGCGCTTTCCCCCCGCAACCGAGAGCAGACTCTGCTTTGTTGTGAGCATCGGTGCAGAGACTTTCGGCGCAGTCAGCTGGTATTTTCCAACCTTTCTGCGACGCATTTCCAGCGCACTCGCCGGACAGTAAATGTTGTCAGTCCGCTTTAAGGCCAGCCTGCCGTCTTTCCGCCGGCTGGAAGTCTCAGGCGACAGAAGTCTGGAGCTGCTGTATATAAACAAAACGCGGCGAGCTGCTTCTTAAGGTGGCGCGCCAGAGACAGCTGGAGACGGGCTTCGGTCGTCGGCTTGCAGTTTTGTCAAGTGAGCCAAGTTCGTGTCAGTCGCTCTGGCCAGTGATGGAGGCGGTCGTGCAACTCTGTTAGGAGTCAAACTCCGACAGGGAGCCGTGCGAACATGAGAGGAGAGGACAGTTTGCTGCCGGGAAGCCAGTCCATGGCAAGCGACAGAGGGGGTGAACGTCCCTGCAGCTGCCCCCCCTCGACACAGGAGAAAGGACGAAGCCCCCCCGGTTATTTGTCCAGGTCTTAGTGGGAGAAACTCGGACTTTCGGACATGGAGGCGGTGGGGAAATTCGAGTTCAGTCGGAAGGACCTGATAGGACATGGCGCTTTTGCCGTCGTGTTCAAAGGCAGACATCGAGAGGTGATTGTCCTATTACCCTCACAAAGTAGCCATTCTGAATAACTACAACGGAGGTCGTCGTTTAGAGACGATTGGCAAATGTATTGTTTGTTTGGTTGTTGTTGTTTTTTTATTGGCCATCTGGGACGTTTGTTGTTATTGTACGGCCTTAAGAGGCCTGGTCGAAAAGACAGGATATCCCCCCCAAACCCACCGAGCTAACGCGTAAAGCGCTGTAATCATCTTAGCAAGACTTGCAAAAAAACGTTTCCAGAATGGCCAGATCATTATTTCCTTGGCTGTCTCGGTTTGTGTCCACATGAAATGTGCAGATGTTGCACGGCTGCTTTGCACATTCAAATATAGGCCACCAGACTCTTTATTGTTTCCTATTGAAATCGCCACACTAAGGCCAGTAATAGACATGTTGAAACATGTACCAAACTATATGCGACTTAATAGCTGTGGGTTTATTTGCTTAAACTGTTTAATTCTATAATATAAATCCTCTGTCAAGACAAATAGGCTTTTAAGGCAGGTTACATTGCACAGCAGAATATAACCAAACCAAGTAATGCATGTTAAATATGTTATGTGCAAAGGCTGAAAAGGTTAAAACACATGCTTGATTTCAGTCTAACTTTGGTTGAATGCATAATGGTGTTGAAATTGGCCTACAGTTACAGGTTGACTAATAGTGCTGTAAAGTCAGCTGGATTTTTAGGGAACAGCAGAAAGCTGCGCTGCAGAAGGTGATCCTGTGTGACATTTGTTTCCTTCTAGAAACCTGACTGGGAGGTGGCAGTGAAATGCATAAACAAGAAAAACTTGGCCAAATCTCAGACGCTGCTGGGGAAAGAGATCAAAATACTGAAGGTGAGGCCGACTTCTTGGGATAACTGCAAGTCAACACAAGCGGAAACATGTGGCGATGCCAGCATTCATCAAAAGCTGTGGAACTGGATGTGATTTTGTGACATTAAAAGATCGGCGTGTTTCCTGCAGACTCAAAGGAGTCCTGATTGTTGCAGTCAAGTTTGATGCGTCTTGAAAATACACAGCACCTTGCAAAAGTATTCATAACCCTTGAACTTTTTCACAATCTGTCTGCTTTCTGTCATTGATATCCATGTATTTTATTGGGATTTAATGTGTTAGATTGACTCAAGGTAACACATAACGACGGAAAATATTGCATTTATTTTTAAGCATAAAAATGTTTAGTGTCCCTAAAGAAATTCCAGGCAAACCTACTTCCTTCAGAAGTCGTTGGCTTGTGTGTAACTTAACCTCAGAATAAATCCAGCTGTTCTGTGAGGTCCTCGGAGGTTTATTAAGAGAACATTGGTAAACAAACAGCATCAAGAACGCCTAGAAACACACCGAGCAGGTCAGAGGTAAAATTCGATAGAGGTCTAAAGCAGGCCCTGGTCATAAAACAATACCCCGCGCTTTGATCATCTCACAAAGCTTTGTTCAGTTCATCTTTGGGAAAAGGGAAAGAGCATAGCAGTATATAACTGAGAGGAGAAGCAAGAAGCTAAAGCTGTGGAGGGATTCGGTGAAGCATCTGAAGAAGTCAGATGAGACAAAAATAATATTTATTGTTGGGGAAACTAGCATTGCACATCACATTGGACGCACCAATCTCTCTCTGAAACATAGTGGTGGTAGCATCATGCTGTGGGGATTCTTTTTTTCAGCAGTGACTTAGACTTCAACTTAGACTCAATTTTATTTATCCCTTGGGATAAATAAACTCTGATAACCAACGCCCATGTTGGTCAGAGTTCATGGGAGACGATGGATTGTACCAAATACAGGGCAATCCTGGCGGAAAACCAGGAGGACGACCCTCCGTGAGAAAGACGAGTCTGAATGTACCCGCAAAGCTGCACTGGAGTGATTTGAATTAAACGCATCTTTCACGTGTTAGATTGGCCTAGTCAAAGCCTAGACCAAAATTCCAGCGAGAATTTGTAGCAAGACTTGACCACAGACGCTGTATGTCTAATCTGATTGATGCTAAGATGGGTTAAGAGATGTCTCTCGTGTCCAAAGTTGGTATGGACATACCCCAGAGGTCCCATCGTTGCAGCAATTGGTGGTTCCACAAAGTATTCATTCAGGGGGGCTGAATATAAATGTAAATGTTTTTATTTGCAAAACTTGTAAAAGTATGTATCCAGTTCCTTCCGTTTCACAGCTATGCACTATTTTGTTGTTGATATATTACACAAAATCCCCCCAAAAATACTTTGATGCGGGTTGTTGTAATGTGAGGGGAAAACTAAGGTTCACGGGATATAAATACTTTTCTAAGGCAACATGTTTTGTTGAATAGTTAAAGCCCCAGTGTGTAAGATTTATACACTACGTTTTTGATTTGCTGTTATTAGACTTTGCCAGAATATGTATTTATATAAACAGTACTTGATTTTTGCTACTTAAAAGCCAGATTAGTTACACACCGTCCCTTTAAGGCAACAACCTAATGCCATCATTTCTTTTCTGTGATTTCTGCAGGAGCTGAAACATGAGAATATTGTTGCATTACTGGACTTTCAGGTATGCATGCATTCAAATAGAAATATAAACCATGTCATGTTTTAGTGTTTATTTTTTACATATAAAATGATCATATTCCTGTCCCTTATTTCTTTCTGTAAAATGCAGATACTGTCTTGCATAGTTATGTAATGTTTGACCACGTTGCCTCAAATATTTTCACTTGGTAAAAGAGGCTTTTCCTCATTTGTTGGCTCATGTTTTTTATGCTCTATCCGTGTCTCCTTTTCATTCTTCGGTTGAAAGCCGATCTTTGTGAAGTGTCAGTTTACACCCAGACTTTGTGCTCTTTTGAGCTCAGTCATCACTTCCTGTGTTTACATTCTATGTGCAGTCACATAGCTGGTTAGTGGCTCGTTGTTTCAAAATCTCTCTGAGAACCGTTGTGTAAATTTCATCCGTGAGTCGCACGTTCTTGTCAGACGATTCTCTGCCGTTTTTGCACTGGTACGTGCAGACATCGGGTAGCTATCCACGTTGATCTCTTAGCTTACTGTCAGGACAGCTGTTCAATTGTTGGGAGACAAACCTGAGTCCTGTTGCCTGTAGCCTAGTTACCAATCTGAAGCGGCCTGTTGCTGCTCCTTCTGGGTAGCTGATGCACCACGTCTCCTCGCAAAGTCTTATCTTAGCTCAGCAGGTGTTCCTTTTGTTGTTTTAGGAATAATTTACACCCTGCCAGCTGGGTGAAAAGCAGAATGCTAATTTGCACCATGCTAGGCTAAGGCTATGTTAATGAGACAACAGTTCATTGTTTGACAGAGGGATCTCCTTGTTATTGAGGAATATTTTGTGAAGACTTGCTGGTATTCTTTATCTTTAATCTCCCAAATAAGTTCAGATGTTTTAGAGCTGCATTGTGTCGTCAAATTGCATATAAATCAAAAATGCCCCATGAAGGGCAAGTGATTTCTGATTTTGGACATTTAATTACCTTATTGGGAGTTTTTATTTCCAGCTATGATTACCTTTCATTCTCTAAATGATTTTTTTTAACCAGTGCAGTAGAATTCATGAGCTTTTGCACGACTAATTCATGTGGACTGAGCTTCTGTAGTGGTGTTCAAACTGCAGTCTTGTGTTGTTTGTGTGGAGTATGTATAAGTCTACTTTATTAGGTCTTTTTCAGCAGCTTGGTAGAATGAAAGTCTCTTGCAAGAAGCTGTCATACTTGTGCAAAAGCACAACTCAATTAACGCCCAGCTGCACCCTGTGTCACACCGTCTCTTTCTGACACAGTCTGAGCCAGCCCTCTAAGATTACAAGTTTCTGTTGGTGTTCTTCGCTGGGGACGAATCTGTCCATCGATCCACCTCTAAGAGGGTCAGAAAGAAAGTGACACCGAACCAAACAGTGCACACCAGCAAAAACCGGCGTTCAGAACGCTTCTCGTTTTTAGACTGTCTTGCAAAGAAAGCTGAGAGCGGACAGGAAATCTTCAGTGACCTTTGTGTAATTATTTACTTATAAATGTTCCAAATGTCATCTCTTAAAATCTTCTCAATGTAAAATGTAAAGGTTTTGGGGGTTTTTCGTCTGGTATTATAGAATAAGTATTGAGTCGGCTACCAGAATGAAGGTATACTAAATATTTGAAAATGTACGGTTCAAAACCACAAACATTTTCATCATACAGTTCTTATGGTTTAAAGTTTTTTTTCAATGAGCACACAGATAAAGTGCATAGATTCATGCAATGACGCCACGCCCCGACTGGCTGCTGTGCAGTGCCGGTCAGCTGGCTGAAAGAAGATTGCTACCCTTTTCCTTTGCTTACAGGAAAGGAAGAAAAAATGTCTGCTTGGAAAAACTTAGAGGTTGACGGTTCTTCCTACAGATAATGAGCCGGTTTGTACACTGTTCTCCCAGATGAATAGAAAGAGAACAGAAAGTATCATTTCTTATCAGAATACTAATGTACGTCTGTTTCCTTGTGGCTCCTGAGAGATAAATTATTCAAATAGACCAGTTCATTGTTATTGTTTTGATTCGGGTTTTTCGCGCATGCGCGCTTGACTGGTAGGCAAAAGGCGAAACCGACGAGTTCTCGACATATTTTTCTTCTTTAGATAACGTATCACAAGATCGTTATAAGAGTAAGTTGATGGTTGATGGTATCAGATTGCCAGATCCACACAGCAAAAGCCTGAAGGGACGGAGCGAGTCTGTGAAATGCTGGCCAAGTGTTCTGTACAGCGACTATTCAGCTACCTTATCAACACACCAGGCCAATACACACGAGAGAGCATGAAAGCCATGAAATCACTTAACGGCTACAATTATTTCATATCGGGACATGTTCAGACATGTTTGTGTAACATACGAAAGCTGAGTCGGACACAGAGGAAGACCCGCCACCGGTAGGTTAAAAAAACATTGTTCACTAAGGATTATTTTTGTGTTTTTGTCTTATTAATCCTTTTCACAGACTCATACCAGAGGGTTTGCATACATTGTACATGTACGATTATTATTACGAACGGAACGTTTATGTCTTGACTTAAGTATATATCCTAATTTTTTATTTATGTAATTATTTAAGTAGAACAATGACTAGTGCAAAATGACGTTGTATTTACCGGAGATGAAGTGTAGACTGCAAATTCTGTCGTGGTATGATGGCTCCCGCAGTCGATTGGGATTGTCTGCCTGCATCCTTTTCATTGAAATTATCCATTTCTTTCTTCGTCCGTCGGTAAACGATAGAAACGTACATCCGACGATTTGGAATGCCTCTGTGTGCAACTGGGAGCACAACAAGTCGTAGGCATTGTTTACATTCTAATAACTAACTAACAGTATGCTCGAATTCACCCGTTTTGTCCCGCTGGTAGGCAAAAACAGTACTGTTTCTGCCTACCAGCGGGACCCGGATATAGCGCCGATGTAGCTTGTGACGTCAGCGCTACATCCGGGTCACGGTGGTTGGCAAAAACAGTACTGTTCTCGTCTACTACATGACAAAATGGGTGATTTAGAGTGTGTTTTAGTTAGTTTACTTTTGGAATCTAAACAATGCCTACGACTTGTTGTGCTCCCGGTTGCACACAGAGGCATTTCAAATCGTTGGATGTACGTTTCTGTCGTTTACCGAAGGACGAAGAAAGAAGAAAGAAATGGATAATTTCAATGAAAAGAGCGCAGGCAGACACTCCCAATGGACTGGGGGATCCATCATACTACGACAGAATATGCTGTCTACATTTCATCTCCGGTAAATACAACTTAATTCTGCTCTAGTCATTGTTCTACTTGAATAGCGGCGGAGGGGAGGTGGCGATCGCTAGACGGAGCCGGGAGAAGCGGAGTCGATGCGCTGCAGCAGCAGCAGCTGCATTACGCCCCCGTTCACGGGCGCTAGTACTTCTGTGTTTACGCTGCAATGTCGCCGACACCCCCACCAATTTTAACAAGAGAAAAACACCAAAATAATCCGTAGTGAACTATGTTTTTTTTTAACCTACCGGGCGGGTCTTCCTGTCCGACTCCGCGTTCGTATGTTACACAAACATGTCTGAACATCCATCCATCCATGTTCTGACCCGCTTAATCCCTCATGGCGTCGCGGGCGTTGCTGGAGCCTATGTCCAGATATAATATAATTGTAGCTGTCCAGTGGTTTCATGCTTCCATGCTCTCTCGTGTGTACTGGCCTGCGTGTTTATAAGGTAGCTGTATATGTCGCGGTACTGAACACTTGGCAGCATTTCACAGACTCGCTCCGTCCCTTCAGGCTTTTGCTGTGTGGATCTGGCAATCTGATACCATCAACCATCAACTTAGTCTTAAATCGATCTTGTGATACGTTATCTAAAGAAGAAAAATACGTGGAGAACTCGTCAGTTTCTCTGTTTGCGTCCGCCATTGTGTTCGTCTTTTGCCAACCAGTCCGGCGCGCATGCGCGAAAAACCCGAATCAAAACAATAGCAATGAACTGGTCTATAGGGATAACAGCTTACCCCCCCCCCCCCCCCCAAACCCCCTCACACACACACACACGCTCCATCACTGCTGTATAGTTTTAAAGGTTTTTCCTGACATGTTGTTTTGTTTCTCTGCTGGGGGTTGGGTGTCCGCCTTTTGTGTGGGAGCATTATGCTGACGGTGACAGTCAAAGTGGTCCCCATACATTTCTAGGCATCCCGGTTAATCAGCCAGCTAAGCTCAATTTGTTAGACTTTCAGTGTTACTCTGTAATAAGCAGAATTGCAAAAAAAAAAAAAAAGTACATCTACTTGAAAACTAGTAAATTAAGTAGATGTAATTTATTTTAATGGAATTATTTATATTGGAACAGTTGCTACTTTTCTGTTTTAGCTAAAAGATGATTATGTTCCCTTTTTTTTACATATTCTGTGGATGCCATAAACCAGGGTAATTTTACCTAAGATTACCCTACCATAAGAATCTCTTTCTGGCTCCTGCCTGTTGTGGATCAGAACATCTTTACTGAGAACCCTGCAATGTGACAAAGTGGTTAGGTTTCATGCTGGATGTTATCTTGCTGTTCTGTTAAACCTTTAGCAACGAAGGAAAGCATTTTATCTGCCAGAAATGTTTTGCCCCAATTCTCTGAGGCAGCCTGTGAACTTGTGCTACCTGCTCTCTGCCAGAACCCGTTTGCTGTCCCTTTTCTCACTGGAGCCACAGGCAGCCAGCGTTAGAAGCCCTGACTCAGCTGAACTACAGAAAACAGCCTGACCCCAATTCAGTTATCTGTTTGAATGCAGCGGTCAAAGGCCAGAGTGAAAGATGGCTGTCATCTGTTGCTATGTGATAAGAGCATGTTTTGAAGTTGGCTGCAGAATGATTTTTTTTTTCTTCATGTTTTCCTCCAAAACTGAAACAGTTGTTGAAAGCGTTGTTGCAGACTGTAAAAAAAAAACAGTCGCTGAAGAAAATTTTCGCGGGAATATGACCATACATTTTTGTGTTGTATGTAAACAAGTTTACATGTCTAAAGGTTTTTCTGGCTATATGATGTGGCTGATAACCGCTAAGACAATAGTGTTGGTAATTTATCTTACTTTGCTTACTAAACTTTTGTTTAGACCAAAATTAGGTTCCAAATGTAAATCGAGATTGTTAAGTAAAACACACAACAAATATTCTACTTGTTATTATCTTGCGGTGTAGTTCCTGAAAATCTGAAAACAAATGGACAGTTATTGCTAAAATTGTCTTAACAAAAGAGAGATTTTTGTCATGTTTAGATAGAAATAGATGTTCTATCGTTGGATTAATGATCTAGCTAACTTTCTTGACCACATGCCCAACTTAATTTTTGTTTGTTTGTCCTAAAGCTTTTGTTTAAAAAAAAAAAAAAAATTGTTTAAATATTTATAAAAACTATAAGTATGTCCTGACAGTAAAACATGAGACATATAATCTCGGGAAAAAAATCTAAACTCCTCTGACTTCCCCTACTGGTCCTACTGCTATTTGCAGAAAAGCACCGCTCCCGGTCAGAAACAGCCAATCAGAGGCAGGGGGAGTGTCTTAGCAGTGACGATCACGTATGTGTACACGCAGCTGACACCCTACCTCACATAGCACCTTCCATCGCTACAAGCTCGAGATTGCTGGTGGGCTGCAACTGCATGGCGGAGAAAAAAACCTAACGCTACAGGAAAACATTTTCTCGAGTGGGGCACCTACTCAGAAAACAAAGACGTGAACACAGGAAGACCGATGGTGAAAAGCAAACTAAAATGAAAGAATTAGATCAAACCTGAAATAAAACAAGGGTATATATTGATGCAGCACGGCAGGCTCCGCTGTGGAGGAACCGATGTAGAGCAGCAGAGAGCAAGGGGGAGGGGCCTGTAAGGTGTGCTTGTTAAAATGTTCACATTTGGCCACGGTTTTCTCAGAACTCCCTACTGCGGCTTTTGTAAATTCACAATAAAAATCCAAGATTTCTCAAAACAATGAGCTGATTTTGATGACATAATTTGCTCTGTAAAAAATAACAAACCTCCTAAGTATTGACTACTAACCAGACTATTGTGTGCAACAAAATGTAGGTGTCAACTGTAAACTGAAATATAAAGGACCATTTGCCTATTATTTTTTTATATTAGGTTATACGTGAGTTTTACACAAAAATTTCTGCTTTGAATCTGTTATCAGATGCTTCAGGCTGCGCAAAAGAGGCAGACAAAGGCTTTTTGGAATTACGAATGCATATCTCAGGGATTTTATTGTACAAGGTTGCAAAGGCCCAAAGTTCTCTCTGTACCCTTTTGCACGTTATATTTATGCACTTTTGGTTTTCCTTTACTTAGGGCCTTTAGGACGTTGCGAGCCGACCATGCCTTCATTAGTGCATACCTTGAAGATGTTCAAACATGTTTTGACAACTCTATAACCTGCTCACAACTGTAAGAAAATGATTCCAATAAATAAACGGCACAAGAAAGTGAGGAATTAGTGTTTGGTCCATTTTCCTTTCTTTCTCATAAGTGTTTCTGGGCAATAATTCTTATTCCTTTGGAAAGCCTGCTTATTTCCACTTGGAGACAATCTCAATACAGACAGCAGCAGTCCCATGTCTTCTCTCGTTTGGGCCAAACCCACACGATGAGGTTTATCAGAAACCACCTCCATTTGGTCTCACCTTCACCTAACAGTTTTGGGATCAGCTTGTGCATGTTGTTAGTGCCCGAGGGACCAACGTGACCCTACTGGCCAACTCGCGACCAATACCGGCTGAAGAATGGGGTGCCATACCCCAGCAGTGTGTGACCAAGCTGGTGAGCAGCATGAGGAGGTGCCAGGTTGTTGCCGGGAGTGCGGTCTTCATTGCACTACAGAAGCCCTTGTTTGTTCAGTGGATAAAATTGTTTAATTGCCAAAATATGTTGCTTCTTCAGACTTATATCATCCGGTCTAATAATTGAGACCAGACACAAAATAAGCAGCTAAATTAGTTGTTCGGCATCGGCAGGCCCACAGATGCATTTTCCTTATTCAATTCAATTCAATTCAATTCAATTTTATTTATATCGCGCCAATTCATGAAACATGTCATCTCAAGGCACTTTACAAAGTCAAATTCAATCAGATTATACAGATTGGTCAGAAATGTCCTATATAAGGGAACCAGTTGATTGCATCAAAGTCCTGACAAGCAGCATTCACTCCTGGAGAAGCGTAGAGCTACAGGGAGAGTCGTCTGCATTGTCCATGGCTTTGCAGCAATCCCTCATACTGAGCAAGCATGGAGCGACAGTGGAAAGAAAAACTCCCCATTAACAGGAAGGAAAACCTCCAGCAGAACCAGGCTCAGTATGAACGGTCATCTGCCTCGACCGACTGGGGGTTAGAGAAGACAGAGCAGAGACACAACAAGAGAGACAAAAAAGCACAGAAGCACACATTGATCCAGTAATCCCCTTAGAAATGGGGAACAGTTTAAAAGAAAATAAACGAGCTTTCCAGCAATATAGGATTTATTGACAAAACATGATTGTCACAACAAAGAGAAAAAAAAATCATCAAACCACAAGCTTCTACCTAATACTGAATTACATAAGATGTCATAGTTTTTAGAATCCTTAGACATTGGCTCAGTTTGTGCTCTGACCCGCTGTTTTGTCGTTACTGTTTGACTGAAATGTGTTTGTGTACTTTCACTCTTATCTGTTCCGTCTTTAGGAAACTCCCAGCTCAGTGTACCTGGTAATGGAGGTAAGCTCTGCTACAACACTTTGCTTTGTTTGCTCAGCACTGTATTGTCTCAGCTCTCTCAGGCCTGGAGCTATAATTAGCCGACCCTTCAGGCATGGTTGCCTGTTCAAAAAGGATGTGTTGCATTTGCTGTAGCCGTATGCGACTTTCTTCATAAAGAGTGGCAGGAAGCTCATTTAGAATTACCATAAATGGCAACAGCCTTTACCATAATTTAATGCCTGTATTATTATATGTTTTGGAGATATCTGTTCACAGCTAAGATGGTGGTTGTGGTGAAACTGCTTACAGCATGTTTTCTGATCATGAAACAAGACTTGTTTCTTCAGATTAAGAGCCTCACTAAGTGTAAATACACTTTTGCAAAAAGTATTTGCTCACCTGGCTTGACTCGCGTGCAAACTTAAGTCCATCCATCCATTATCTATAACCACTGAGCCATGCCATGTCACCGGGAGATAGGGTACACCCTGGAAAGTTCGCCAGTCCATCAAAGGGCAACATAGGGGCACACACTTAAGGGGACTTTAGAGAGACCAACTAACCTAATAGTCATGTTTTTGGACTGTAAGAGTAAGCCAGAGTACCCAAACAGAACACGTTACACGGAGAACATGCCAACTCTATGCAGAAAGACCCAGACTGGGATTCAAACCCAGGATCTTCTTGTTGCAAGGCAACAGTGTTACCCACTGTCCCACATCCCATCCATCAGGTCCACCCTTTGGCGCTATAACAGCTTCAACTCTTCTGCTAAGGTTCCACAAGGTTTTGGAGTGTTTATGGGAATATTTGGCCATTCTTCCAGAGTTTGTGAGGTCAGACACTGATGTTGGACGAGAGGTTTGGAGGGTTGTGCTATTTTTTTTTAACAGGCTTGAGGGTACCACATATGGTCTTTTGGGGCTACCTGGTGCTCACAGACACCATCTTGGGGACCCCTGCTCTAGTGTCCAGTGGTGCCGTGCTTTACACCAGTGCATCCGGCACTTTGCACTTGGTGATGTATGACTTGGATGCAACTGCTCTGCCATTAAAACCGATTCCAAGAAGCTCTCTGTGCTCACTGTTCTTGAGCTAATCTGAAGGCCACATGAAGTTTGGAGAAAGTTGGCGACCTCTGTGCACTATGAGCCTCAGCCTACCACTATTTTTAATCTTGTCCACTATGTTATAATACCACTGACAGCGGACTGTGAAATATTTAGGAGGAATGAAATTTCACAACTGGACTTGTTGTACCACAGAACCACATCGGGGTTCTCTGAGCTCCTGAGAGTGACTCGTTCTTTCACAAATGTTTGTAGACGCAGTCTGCATGCCTAGGTGCTTGACTTTATTCACCTGTGTTCATGGAAAGGTTTGGAACATCTGATTTTAATTATTTGGATGGGTGAGCAAATACTTGTGGCAATATGTATGTGAGGAGTTGTCTCAACTCCTTTACTGTCGCACTCTGAGACCCTGAAGAAGTCATAGTCCTAAACAGAAACCCTTCCTGCAACATGTCATTCCTGATGTTATACCTTTTTTATTTCTGACCAATCCTGTCTCTCTGTGTGATCTCAGTATTGCAATGGCGGAGACCTTGCTGACTACTTGCACTGTAAGTATAAAAACCGACCCACTGTTTGATTTGCAGCCCATGCATGCCAATAAATGTAATTCCTGACCCGGAATTACATTCATACCGAGCTGGTTGCCTTCATATGCCCGGAGATTTTGCTCTGCAGAAAGGAAACCTGAAGATTAGGGATGTAACGGTACATGTAGGTGTATTGAAGCGTTTCTGTGCTGCATGTTCGGTTCGGTCCACATGCATACCGTTGCGATTATTTTATTTACTCATTGAATTATTTTATTTGAAGTGAGCGATTAAGCACCGTGGGACTAAAGTTGTTAAGCGTGTTTCAGGACGGACGCCGTTAACTGTTGCAATGTCTTCCCAAACGAGTAGCATGGCAACAAATATAAGAACTTGAAGACCCTTCCATGGTCTCAGTATGGTTTTGTTCCCAAGCAGGCAACACGCCAAAGCACACCATGAGCATTTGTCTATTTTTATGCAAAAATTGTATTGTTTACTTGGCATCTTTACAAAATAAGCATTTTTAACTCTTGGCCCTTTTTTCACCGAAAATTAATCGAACTGAGCCCCTCTTGAAACTGAACCGAATCGAAATATGATTTTAGTTTACCGTTACACCCCTACTCAAGGTGGTATCCTAACTGTGTGATTGATGGTTTTAATTTAAGACTGTGTCTGGCACGAAGGTAGAGAAGTCACATCAAATTCTGTTATATGGAATTTGGTCCCTAAGCTGTCAGGAAACGTGTGGCATTAGATTTAAGTGTTTTTCCAGCTCAGGATAAATATAAATGATGAAATTAGAATGGGGGAAACATATTAACATTTTTAAAATTTCCTCCTATTCTATTGAGACCATTCATCCCTTTTTCCCCCTAACTTCCTCACTACCTTAACCTCTAGCTTCTTCTGTTTTCCATCCCAGCTTGTTATCTTTCTAGGTTCTATATTTAACGTCTCTGGAATAACTATGGAAATTTGAGGCCTGATGAAAGTGAGACTAACATTTGCAAGAGAACAGGGTAAACCTGAGACATTTGAAATATTGATTGTTTATTGAGGAAGGGGTCCATTACCCGAAGGAAATTTAATGCATGCATGAATCCTTGCAGGAGAGGGCGGTTCTTCACCAGTTAAGCTGGTCTTTGTTGGTAAAAGCAGGTTTTAAAACTTAGGACAGTGTTTTTTTTAAGAGTATCATTACTTAGAGACACTAAAGTTTTGCTTCAGTGACAACTTGAGCTTTACAGAGAAAAATCACTTTTGAGGGATTCAGAAAAAAAAAGTAGGGACTGGTAGGTAGTGATGGGGAAAAACGAGAACTCATTATATGGATTTACATCAGCCAACACTTTTACTCCATTCTGTAGGCCTCTTTTAGTTTAAAAGGATGCAGGTTATTATCTCAATAACTTAAACAAAGCAGAGTTAGTGTTTTGCGGAATGTATAACCCTAATTTAATTTAGCTCCTTAAAAATGACTAAAAAGTCCTCCATTTCCCCCACATTGATAGAAGTCATGCCTTGTTTTCCTTTTTGTCTCTGCAGCCAAAGGCACACTGAGCGAGGACACTATTCGGGTTTTCCTGCAGCAAATAGCAGGAGCCATGAAAGTCCTGCAGACCAAAGGAATAATCCACCGGGACCTGAAACCCCAGAACATTCTGCTCTCCTACCCACCGGGCCGAAAGTCTCACTCCAACAACACCTGCATCAAGATCGGTAGGCTTGAATCTTTTTTTTGTGACTACAAACACGTAGTTGGCTTTTATTTAGGCTGTTTAGAGTATAGCCTAAAAATAGATTAAATGTAAACATAATAAATAGACAAATGACTAACAACAATTAGACAGACAGAAACAAGAGGAAACACAAATGTGATTACATTCCACAATAAAAATAGAAAAATACAAATTTTATAGAATGCCGTACATTAGGGAATAAGTTCTTATTGAGCGAGCTTGTTGGAAAAAAAAACAGGCTAAGCAGTAAATGTAAAAAGTGTACATAAATTTAGAATTACTATGTTTACACTGAGGTTTACTGCAGAGTAAAATGCATTATTGTTTTGTTTAGACTTATGTTAAATTTTCTAATTCCCGATAAGGTTCTGTCACTGACCTCCTAAGTATAAACGATAAGTTTTGTTCAACTTTTTGCAGAGATAAGTTTTCAGTTGCTTTCAGTTGGATTATTTTTAGTGTGTTTCTGAAATCTGTCTTTTATGAAATAAAAATTATGACAATATATCATAATTCACCATCTATTTACTTTATGCGTTGCATATTTGTCAAAGTCATGGCCCAACAACCTTTCACTCTTCTGCTGTTTACAGCCCTGGCAGCTCTGGTAGTTTATTCTGGTCATTTTACGACGAGAGTTTTTGAGAAGCAAATTGTCCGCAGCTTTAGTTTCTGAGTTCTGCCTTTACACCTGTGAATCGTTGCATTGGGTCTCATTCTATATCAGATGAAAGTCAGTGCAACTGAGGGTTGGCCATAAATTTGGAACTGTAACATTTTGAAAGTTTTCTGATAAATGGCACCACTTTTATGCTATTTGGGCCACTGAAGGTCACCTGTATGCACATTTTGGGTTATTTTGTGGGTCAGAGATAACAGGTGCGTTCACATTTCAACTAATATTTCAACTAGTGTGTATTTTTAGGGATGGGATTTTTGCTGACCTTAAAAATCTTCTAAAAATTATGAAGAAATGCAGTATTTGTTATGTTGACATTTTCATATATTTCTGCATATGTGCACTAACATCTCTTTGATTATGCACATTTTATTGCAAGGATTGGCAGTCAAAAAGATCAGTTTAGTAAGATGTAGGTATTAGAAGAGGATTTTTGCTAAGTACAGGCTGTGTAAGTTTTGATTAGAGCTTTTTGACACTTTTTAAACTCTAAGGATATTGTTTTCTTGTCATTTTATTCATCTACTATTTTTGTATACCCTTTACAGTAATCAATTAAAAGGCTCAATTGGCATTACAAAAATCAAATGCTTCTAATAATTGCTGACCAGCCTTTTGCATGTCTCCACTGGTATTTTTAACTAGTTATCTAGTGAGATGAGCACCAAGCCCTTGAACTTGGACGGCCTCCTAGAGTCTTTGGCTCCCTCAACAGATTCTCTTTAAGTTTCTTAAATCCAGACTCTGGCCCTACCAATCCAAGAGGTTGTTTGTACCTCTAGTCAGACAGGGCATGTTGCTGAAAAAAAAAGGTTAACTTAAATCTAAATCTGCTAGTGGTGTGAATAATTTTGAAACAATGTGCAGCATTTCTTGAAGGTTTTCCGCTCTTATCAGATATATGCGTGCCCTCTTCATCATCATCACCTCTCTCTTTGCAGCGGACTTTGGCTTTGCCAGATACCTTCAGAGCAACATGATGGCTGCGACACTTTGTGGCTCTCCCATGTACATGGTAAAAAGAAGGATTATCAATAAACTCCCTTTGACCTCCTTGTTTTTGCTACACTCGCATACAAGTAGTCATGTGAGCAAAGTTAGATAATGTTAAAAAAAAAAAAAATGTTTCCACAGGCACCTGAAGTGATTATGTCCCAGAACTATGATGCTAAGGCTGACTTGTGGAGTATAGGAACCATCGTGTTTCAGTGTCTAACTGGGAAAGCTCCTTTTCAGGTAAAAAACGCACATTGTTTTTCCAGTTATTGTTAAAGCGTGTCAGTAACAATAGAAAGTTTCTCTGGTAGTTAAAGTACTGCATCCTGTCCTTCCTGTCAGGTTTCTCTTCGTGTCATCTTTCCATGTTTACACAGACAAAAATGCAAACATGTCTATCCAGTCCTTCCAGCCTATTAAGGGATTAATTACTAGAAAGGATCATGCAAGTTAATTGAATATTAAGTTATCCTGAAATAGACATTTGGTTTTTTTTGCTAATCTGAAAACACATGGCAGAAAAGGAAATGTAGCACACACAAAAAAATCTACTGCTGATTATAAGTACTTAAACCAAGTAAGCAAGAAAGGTCAGGGTAAATACTGAACCAAAGGTAAGACAGGTTACTGGTTTGGAACAAGCTAAAAAGAAACTTTGCAGTTTATTTCTATGTTATGAATTCATAATGAAAATAAATAAAAGGGTGTGGCGTAAACTTGTGTTTGCCTACGCATCTTTCTGATCTAAACTGGCTCAGCAGCATTTTTTCAAAAGTCGGTTCATCTAAATGTGAAATATGTTGGTTCCTTTCATATCTGAGTGTAATGAGTATGAAGCAAAAAGGAAAGACGAGCCAGAATGGACCGAAGTATTCAATAATAAGCTGCCTTTGTGTTCGAGTTATGTGTTTACATGCCATTAATATTTGCATATTTGACATCATCTCCTTTAGGCCAGCAGTCCTCAGGACCTCCGCCTGTTCTATGAGAAAAACAAGAATCTAAGTCCCAAGTAAGAACTTCGGTTTTTAAACTTAACAATGAAATGTCAGCACAATAGATTGTTTAATGGATAAGAGTAACAACTTATGTGAAATTCCTTTGTTTGTTTGCTTTTTCCTGGCATTTTTTTCCATAGGCTTCCTTAGCTTTGCTCAGATAAATTTAGACTTGGATTGCATACCGAGATGTTTAAAAACAAGTTGATTCTGTCACAAAGTAGGTCAGACATGCCGGATCTTTACTGCTTCTCATGAAAGCTGACACTGACAGCCCTGCGTATATGCTCATTTAAGTTACGTTTTTTTTCATGTTTTCCGTTAGATAAATAACTATGAAATGCTTATTTAAGGAAAGGTAATGAGATGCATTCACAAAACTTTTCTTCAGTTTATTGTAAATGTTATTTTTTTTCCTCAGTATCCCCAGAGAGACTTCAAGTCATCTGAGGAACCTGCTGCTGGGTCTGCTGCAACGCAACCACAAGGATCGCATGGATTTTGGTCAGTAAGATCAAAGCCATTTTTTTATGTTTGAGGACATATTTATTCGATACATATGTCATATCTAGTTCTCAAACACACACACACACACACACAGCAAACTCTTATCAGTGTTTTGAAAGTGCATCGCTCAAAAAATCTTTTATGTAGTTTAGTAACAGTTTGTTGGTAACACTTTTTTGTGCAAAGTTTGTTGCCCTGTCCATTCATAAGCAGCTGCTACAAATGCTTTTTGATGTAATGCTGCTGGTTAATGTAGCAATGGTGGCACAATTGTTTCAGCATTTCTTTCTTCCATTAAAAACAAACAATAATTAGTAATTAATGAGTACTAATTAAAAAATAGCTATGTCAATCATCCAGCTGGGGAAACAAAATTTTGGGGGATTTACTGGTCTGGATTTAAATATCTTTGAGGTAAATTTCATGGTGGTGTGGATATATTTTAAATCTGAGATAGCTGTAATGAGACTTGTGATCTGACATTTCTATCGCAAGTTGTTTCTTTATTTCAAAGCATGTACTGATCAGAATTATTATTTTTTTTGTCTCCAATACTGATCTCAGTCAGTACTTTAAGGAAAGATATTCAGCAGCGCAGTCTGGTTCTTTAATTTGCCCTTTTTCCAATTTGAGATCCTGTTTTATAGCTGTGTTGCCTTTTTTTGTACTACTACTGTTTGACCTGTAAACAAACCACTAAACAATTGCTAGGCTAATGCTAGCATGTTCACCCTCAGTTTTTATATGACCTATTGAAAATTCTTCTCAAAGCATCATTCAGAGTTTGTTCAGTTGTTTATGCGTGCTGGAAAAGTTGTTCTCCAGCTCTGTAAGCGCAGCGCTTTGCTTGGTCACACTACACAGACAGACGGATGGCTGCAGCACTCGGTACTGTCCTTCTCTCACTGTGAACATCATTATAAAGGAAGTATAACACTTGATGGGGAAAACCCTCATTTGTTTGACTGACTAATGTATGCTGTGTATAATGCAAACAGAAACAGGGCAGGATTTTTTTTTATGTGGTTGTGCACATTGGGGCTTTATGTCTCACTCTGGGTGGGGCAGACTCAAAATCGCAGATAGTAGACTTAGAATAGATATACTAAGTTTAGTTTAGTTAAGGAGTCCAACTTCACTCATTTAAAAATGCATTGATCATGACCCAGAGCTAATACTTTGCTAAGGGTCGGGATCACCCTGATTATAACATTAGGAATAACTGTTCCAGATATATGAGATCGATCACAAAACATGACTAATGTGAATGAAGGAACTTTGAATTCTGCCCGGCTTTTTGTATGTCCCTTTCAGGGCTGATCTTGTATTTTTTCTGTGTGGTTGGCAGATGAGTTTTTTACTCACCCTTTCCTGGATGCAAGCTCATCTGTTAAAAAGTGTAAGTAAAAGTAAACGTTACTCTATGTAAAACTGTCTGATGGCAAATTTTCACACTTCTTTTAGAAGATCCAGCCAGATGGAGATGTTGAACATAATTAAAGCTTAACAAAAACTATGGAAGATTGTGTACTGATTATGATTGCTGTTCACGGCTGCAGTAGATTATTTTCATTTGACTTGTGAATTGTTTAAACAACCATTTTGCATTGTCTCACAGCCATCCCTGCAGTGACCATGACCTGTTTACCCAGTTCTGCATCAGCCAGCTCTTGTAGCAGCTCCTCCACTTCTCACCTTGCCTCGCCACCGGTTTGTGCTCAGCTTTTCCCTTATTTTTCTGCTTCTGTTTACTCTCTTGATTTATGAAGCCGTTGTGTGCGTTTGACTAAAAAGTCGCCCGTTTGACCTTTCCTCGCTGGTTAGTGTTTTATAGCTTATACTTCTCCTCCTCTTCCTTTTGTATGTGTCTGCTTCCTTCTGTGTTTGTGTCACTGCAGCAGTCTCTCGCTGAGACTCAGCATCTGCGTGCCAAAGTTCCGGCCTCTCCAACCCAGGAGGCTGCAGGTGTTCTCCTGAAGGACTCGTCTGGAGCAGGCGGCAGCAGCAAGAACTCCTCCTCCTGTGATACAGATGACTTTGTTATGGTGCCTGCTCATTTTACAAGTGAGGAAACCCATAAAATCTATACATTGACATCATAATAAGTAAATAATAAGAAAGCGGAACATTGGCTCAAGTAAATTCTTCATTCATTCTTACCTGTACAGCACTTGTGTTTAAAGGGGCATAGCCTCATTATTTTCCTTTTTGTTTAATTTATACGTCAGTAGCTCACTCTGGTTGCATACAAAGTTTTTATGAAAGTTTATCACGTCCTGCTGGTGTATTAGTTGTTATTTTGGTGTTTTATGCTTTGTTTTTGCTCAGTTTGTTAGTAGATAAAGCCTTTTATGTTTATTTGCATGCACAGCAGGGGTTTAAAACAAGGAAGTGGCTAACGGCTATTAGCATCTCCCAGCGAAACAATGCAGAATGATCCAAAATCGGCGCCACGTCTGTTTATATCTGCTAATCGTGCCAGTGCGTTGGCTATATTTATCCACAAAAAGGAACATCAAAACATTATCAGAATGGAGGCTCGGTGTATATAACTTTATTTTATCATGATCAAATGGTTTTTGGTCTTTTTTTTAAGCATATAATGTGGATATTTACCTTTTAAGCTCTACCTAATATAGACATCTTGGCTTCTAAATGTTTGAAAATGATTTTTATATGTTGTAGTAATTATTAGAAATGCATTTTTATTGTTTGGTATTTTTTTCTTTTTTTTTCTCTCTCTCTCACATGAATGGATTTCCAGCAGGTGAACTGACTTGTGAGAATAAAGGGCTGCAGGACAGTCTCATGAACAGCGGGTGAGAGCTCCTGACTATGTTCATCACGCTAATTTAATGTATTTTTCCCCCAGAATATTTACAGTCATTTAAATAATGAAATGTAAGTGCGCTGTATTCTTCTGTCATTTAATTGCCTGTTCAAACTTTTCTTTTTTTATTTAGCTCTCTTTTGGCTTCAGCTGGTCTGTGTAACCAAGCCAAAACACCGCCACACTCTCCTACTTACAGTGGATCTCCAAGTCCTGTCAGGTAAATGTACTCAGTTAAAATGTTGTCATTTAACTGTAAACTAAATAATAATTTAAGCACCAAATAATCTTGAATTTTTACTTTAGAAGCTTTAACATATTAAATGTGCTAGGGAATAAACAGTTCCTGACGCAAAGCATGCATTTGAGCTTCCATTGTTTCAATAGGCTTTTATGGTGAAAATAACTATACCCCCCCCCCCCCCCCCCCCCCCCCATGTTGTCATGTTTTAATCACTAATGTATTATCACATTTAATCACAAGGGTTTTATGTGGGAATGGAAAGTGCAAGCTAAATTATATGTTTTTTTGTTTGTTTGTTTTTTTTACAAATATGACTTTTCGTTCAGCTTCCTTTCAGCAGCAGAACAACCTTAAACATAAAGCCAGAGCTGCTGTGGAGGGATTTATACCAAAGCATATTCGTGTCTTAAAGTGACCCAGTAAAAGTTCAGACCTAAACCTAAACTTAGAATGTTTTGAAAATAGCTTTTGCAGGCACTCTCCATGCCCTCCAACTGAGTTTGAGCTGTTTTGCAAAGAATGTTGGGCAACACTGATACTGAGACATAAAAGGCACTTAGCTGTAGTTTAAGTGAAGAGCTTTCCAGCGTATGGACTTAGTTCAATACATTCTATTCTCTTTGTTTTTATTGGTAAAACCTGTTCAAAACCCTGTATTATTTTCATACCAATTTACAATTATACACTACTTTGTGTTGATCTGTCTCATAAAATCCCAGTGAAATACATTGTCTGTGCTTGTAAGGTGTGGTGTGAATGCTTTTGCAAGGCGTTGTGTGTTTTGTTACTCAGTGGCAGTAGCCACTGTTTAAAACCTTTTTAAGTAATTCCCTAAAATTCTTAATGGTTTTGAACCAGTACACACAAATCAGTGGTGGCTTGTCTAGGGTGCCACCTTCATTAAAATTGCAACAGAAATTACTAAAAAAATTTAATGATCGTATCTGTTCTCTTATAAAATGTGTCTAACTTTAGATTTTTCACCATTCGCATTTCATTTAGGATTTATTTGGGGTTGTTTTTTGTGTGTAAGTCTAACTTATACATTGAAATATGTGCATACGTATCATCTTGAACTTTGAGCTTCCATGTGACTCGGTGCTGATCTCTAATTGGACACTTGAAGATTCATCTCGGGATGCAGTTCTTTGTGTCCGTGGCCAATCAGCACTTTTTGCATCATTCTTCATTCAGTTAGATTAAGCCATCATACCTGTCAATCTAAATTCCTGGCAGCATAGATGCACAGATGAGAAAAGTCACTCAAGCATAAACAACAAGACACCAACTCAGATTGCTCATATAAGCCACAAATACAAATTAGACACTTATAGAAAAACAAAAGATAAGCATCCTTAGAGGACACCCTCAAAAATATAAAAACACGCTCAGAACAACAAGGTATTAAATATCAAACACCCTTTTTCTGGTTGCACCTTTATAACCAATTTTTCCCCCTAGGTGCACCAGCACAAAAGTGAGGCGCTCCCAAAGCACATTTGAGACCGCAGTTTTACAGCTTCACTTTTGTTTTGGTAAATTGCTGTTCATATAGACTGCATTGATTATAAATGGTTGACTTACAAAATAGTCAACATAAAGTTCTTTATTTGAAGCAGAAGTATTTTATATTATTGTAACAGAATTCCTAAGTAGCAACCTGTCAGTCCAAATGTTCTGTTTTAGAATAAAGAGGCGGAAATCCAAAATGTTTTGTCCGATTCATCGATTAATTAAGACAATTATTGACCTTTTAATCAATTATTAAAATAATCGTTAGTTGCAACCCTAGTTGTAGTGCCTGACATCTAGTGCGTCCCCGGAAGTTGTTTATCACCAGCTGCCACTTATACAAAAACTGCTCTTAAATGTTCCACTCTCTTTAAAGTTAGACAAATCCTTTGCTATGATTAAAAAATGTATCTACTGATAAGAAATCCCAGTCGTTTATTACACTCTTAGCATCTGATCTAACTTTTGTTGGTGAACCTGATTAATTCAGTTCGATTTTATTTATATAGCGCCAATTTACAACACATGTCATGTCAAGGCAAGTTACAAAATCAAATTCAAATCAAATCATACAGACAGACTGGTGAAAAATTCAATCAACTCCAGATATTAAAGAAGCCTGTACAGCAGACTTGAGGCTTGATTTTCTCCTTTAACCGACCCCCTATGACTTTCTTCTGCTCCCACATCCAGTTTCTGCGCTCATATGAAAACTAACCCTTTTCATTTTAAATGAGGTGAAGCCTCTTTTAAAATAAAATGCCTCATTCAAAAGGCGAAGCAGCTTCATAACTTGGGTTATTTTTACAGAGAGCATGCTGAGGGGCCCTTAGCTGTTTGGTTTGCTTTCAACAGACCAGCAATATGATCCTTCTCAAACAGTCTAAAACCTTTTTCCACATGCTGAGGATATATCTTCCATTTTCCCTCTCCAAGGAGCGGCAAGGTTCCTACTGACTTGTTTTTAGCTGAAAGATAATATTTCCTGCCTAGTTACTTGGCTTTATCCTGGCAAAGACCTTCTATGGGGATCATAACAGTTTGAGTTTTAAACCCGTCGATAATCTCTGAAAGGTTTGACCACATTAAGAGTATCAGAAGTCCAGCTTCCAAGTTGATGCTGAGCTCTCCTTAAAAGCTTTCACGATCACAGCTGTCTCCTGTCAACGCTCTGAGCATCCCCCTGACCTTTTCTGCTCTTCTCTCTGCTTTATCCAGGCCCGCCGAGACCCTGGGAAGTAATTGTTGTGGTAACTGTGGAAACCACGTTCACTCATTGCCTATCCCAGTCCCCACTCAGGTCCAGAACTTCCAGCGCATGGAGCTGAACCTTCAGTCTACCAAACAGGATTGCTCGCCAAGGTCTTTATCTGAACGTGCACGTACTTCCTAAACCAAACAATCACACATTGAAATTGCTTACTTTTTTTTTTTTGTGCATCTTAATACATTTCTGGTTTAAACTCGTGATTTTTGACTTACCAGGCTGTCAACACCGGTGCGCCGCTGCAGCAGTGGGAGCTTGGTGGGCTATGCTAGACCGGGGCCCTCAGGCCCGTGGCAGGTAGCAGTCCCCACCTCCCGCAGGCCTTCGCTGGGAGGAACCAGAACGTTCCAGATTTCTCCTCAAGGTACTGAAGAAGGTGACATGTTGTAAACAACTTTTTTTTAACAACTGATGACATGAAGTCTTAAATGAATCCTTCAACTATTTGTATTTTAGATATTACATTTCTGTGCTCTTTATGAATGATAAAATAAATGAATTAAAAGATTTCACTGAGGGAAAAAAATGTTTGCTCTTCTGGTTTCTCCATAGTTTCCCTTTAACTGTTTGTTGTATTCTGACCGCCAGATAGGGAGTGGTTTGGACCAATTAATCTGCAGATTGAAATAGATCTATTCCCCCAAATAATTTTTAACAACTGGGAGGCTTCTGTTTTTCAGCAGGTTTTATAATAAATGTTGTTTTTTCTTCTGGTTTGATATCATTTTTAAGACAAAGTGCTGTGTTCCTGTTTAGGGAAACCCAAACCTTCAAATCGTATAAGAGGGTGAAAATACATAATTCCCTGTGTTGACAATTCTCTGTCATATTTTTTACTATGCAGCCCCCCAGCATGTTGAATCGAGGCAGACCGCTCAGCAGCCCCCACAGGCAGCAGGGCTCGGGACACGGCTCCACAGCGCCCCCTGTCTGTTGGAGTGCACGACTGGTGGCGGCAGGCAGAAAATCAAGAAACAGCACTCAGACCCCGTGGCTGTCCCCCAGGCAGGGCCGAAGCCTGTCCGCCCCCTCCACTCTTCCCCCAGACTCAGCGAGCTGATGCAGCGTAACCCTCTTCCTACCATCCTGGGATCACCTTCTAGGGTGAGGCGGCTGTGTCCGTGCCTCAATCTGCTCGACATTCACAGGACAGGAAATATTAGTGCTCAGTTTTAACTATAAGGAATGTTTTGTTGCGGTCTGTCTCTTTAGGTTATCCCTCCATTTGAATTCCCAAAGCCGCCAAGCTCTCCGAGCCTTGTGACTTTCCTGACACAGACGGGTTTGGTTGTTGGTTCGCCTGGCAGCAGGACTGCCCCGGGAGAGCTCAAAGACCTGGGACAACAAGGACCGACCCCGTCCACCAGCCCTGTTTGCTGCGTCCACAGACTAAATGATGACGGCAGGAGCTTTGGAAGGTCAGAGTTCATTCAGTCACTATTTATCTTTCCAAAAACGAATGAGCTGCTTGGATGCCCAAACGTTTTATTTGGAAACAGACTTACCGTATTTATTCATACTATAAGGCGCACTAAAAATCCTTACATTGTCTCAAAAATGGATGGTGCGCCTTATCCGGTGCATCGTATAAATGATCACCGTACTTGTTGTGCTTACTGACCGATTTTATGGGGTGCAATGCGCTAAAAATCTGTTAAAATGTGTAAGTACGACTTTTAAAATGTGTAAGTACGACTTTGTGTTGGTGAAGCTTCTCAGTCATCCAGGTTATGATCATTCCAAAAAAGGTTAAAAAATAAAAACGCTGGACTTCTATTGCGAATCTGAAGACGTGTCGCTTCCCATCCAGGAATCTTTCTCAATTCAAAATGTGTGGAGTAGTGTGAAGTTCCAAGCTTTGTAGACCTGCTGGCGAGGCCTTTTTAGAGTTTAGATTCACATGTAAATTCACCTGCAACTGCTCGCCCCTACAGTGGAGAGTCGTTAGCCTGGTTTTCATGCA